>PVIJ01017156.1:0-30401 GCA_004024925.1 Scalopus aquaticus
GGGGGGGGGGGGGGGGGGAGGGGAAGAGGTCAGAGCCAAGCCGCCCCCACAGCTCCTGACAGAACCAGAAATTCCAGCAGAACGGAGGCGGGAGAGACAGAGAAAGAGAGACACATACAGAGACAGAGAGCTACACACAGCTACAAAGGGGAGGGGGTGCATACCCTTGGGTCCAGAACCCTCTCATACACATGCAGTAATTCAGGAAATCAGGCTCATCTTCTTGGTCCTTGTCTCTGCTCTCAGCCACCTCTGCAGCCTGCCCCCAACAACCTGCTAACCTACCACTTTTCCCTGCAGAGTTCGAGGAAGGGCTTCTGGACCGGTGCCCTGCCCCAGGACCCCATCCTGCCCTGGTGGAAGGTCGCAGGAGCAGCGTGAAAGTGGAGGCTGAGGCCAGCCGGCAGTGACGTAGACTGGTGTCCTCACACCCAGGCCCCAGGACGTCTGGCTCACACAGACCCCTACACTCTGGAGCCCTGGCATCTACTCACAACCCTGGATCCTTCCGCTGCCCTTCTCCTGCCTCCCCACCTGCTCCATGGATATAGAACTATGGGGCTTCAAGCAATAATGAGCAGGGGCCTGGCGAGAGGACACATGGAGGGTGTGTGGTGCCCCCCACCCTTGCCCAGAGCAAGGGGAGAAAGGATTCTGCCTCCAGGGCATTTGGGGTTCTCCCTTCCCTTCCACAGCACTCCTCTTCTCTCTAGTTTGAACCAGTGGTGTGAACAGTTGGACTCAGTTTGGACATGGGGGAAAAGGGGACTTCCCTGAGAAGGTCCAGCAGCTAAAAATGGAAACATTTCCCTCCAAAACGGGGGGGCCTGAGAACACTGGACCTGTGCTCCTCCCCTCTGCTCCCCCATTTTTGTGCTTCTAGTTTGTTCTTTAATTTAACAAGTGCTGCAGTCTGCCCACCTAGTCCCATCATTCCCCCAAGTCCTCAGCAGTTCTTTCCCTCCTGCCCTCTCTGGGGAGGGGATGGGTGTGGGGTCTCTTTTCACCGGCCCCCTCAGGAGGCCTGGGTCGGACTCAGGGTCTCCCTCAGCTGGGGGCTGGATCGCAGCACCTATCTGAGCAGTTAGAGCGTCTTTCTTTTCAGATCGTGTACAGTAGATTATTTATTTTGTTATTTTGGAATAAAGTTTATTTTATGGCTTAGGATTTATGACCCCCTCCCCCAAGGAGGGAGCAAGGGTGGCTTGGGGTGGGGGAGTGGAGGGAAGCTGGCAGTGGATGGGAAAAGAATCAGCGGCAGGGCCACCTCACACACCAAGGGGACCACACATCTGGGCCTGCACCCCAGACTTGCCCCTGCCTCTAGGCAAATTGGTGGTTTGGAGCCACCAAAGCTACAGCCATATGCAGAGGTGGGAACCACACGGACCCACCTCAAAGCTGAGTGTGATCATGTTAGCAGTGCACATCAGAGGCTAGCACACTGCTCGTATCCTGCAATCTCACGTTTTTAAACTTGTCACAGCAATACTAGGTAGGCACATGCTCTGCGTGGCCAGATAACCTGTGGCATCGTATATTAGCACGTCTCAGGCACACACCCTTCACACAGCTACACATGAAGAACCTCGGCCCCTACACCCATCTGCATGGTCACAACCCAAAGCCTCATCTGACAGGGATTTGGGGCTGTTTTGGGATATGTTTTTTAACAGGGGCAAAACCCATATCAGTAACCAAATGTATAGACTCCCTGCACCCGGGGTCTTCAGGACTATTTCCCCAGCCACTCTCTCCCCACCTCTCCACAGCTGGGTCCCAAACCCGCCCTCCCGTGCTCAGCCTCTAGTGCAAATGTGTGCACATATCTTCGTGTTAATACATGTGAGTGCTGGGCCCTGGGTCGGGGTGGGTAGGGAGTCTTCATGCCCTAACCTGTGCTCTTGCCTGGCCCTCTTCCTGGTCGGCCCCATCTTTCAGGGAGAGCTACGTGTGTGCAGGTGTGTTGGGGTGTGTCTCACTTTGGAGCCTGAATTTCCCTTCTAGTACCAGAAGGGGGAGGGCAGGGGTGCGCAGTAGGAGGGAAGGGGTGGACAGGCTCCACCTACTGTCCATTCTCCTAGCAAAGTCTTCCCCTGACCATGGGGTGGATCAGGAGAGGAGGCACCCTCCCCATTTGCTGCTTGGCAGGAGCATGGGCAGGTATCCAGAGCAGGTCCATGGGGATAGCAGAGCTGTCTCTGGGCTTCTTCGCCAAGCCCAGTCATCAACTGAGGCTGGCCCTTAGGTCCAGGACATCGAGATCCCAGACTGCCCATAAGGAGAGGGCTGTAGGAGGGGCTGGGCTCCCAAGGGCCCTCCCCCGGTCTCCCTTTGCCCCTCCAGGAGAAGCTTGGTGAGGTCTTGTTCAGTGGGAGGGAGCAAGGGTGGAAACAAGTCTTCACCGACCCTGCAAGGAGGAAGAGGAGGAGCCGTGGAGTGGGCATGGCACTCACTCCAGCCGCCGTCTCCCACCACCACCTCTGGCCCACCACTCACCAGGTGCCTTGAGGGAACCCTCCCACAGACTGGCTCAGGCAGCTCTCTTCTGCCATGGTCACATCTGGGCAGAGCAGGGGTTCAGGGCTGGACATGGCATGCTCCTGAGGCTGGCACGGCAGCAGGCCCCTGCCAGGACAAGATAAGTAAATAAGATGGGGGAGGGAGAGACTACGCTGGAAATGAATTGGAAGGATGGGATGGGTGGAGGTGGTCACTCACTGGGGATGAGGTTGGTCAAAAGGCAGGCTCATTTGGCTTAGGTTGGGGGCCATCGGCAGGTGAGGTCTGAAAGGAGGGCACAGTTAGAGAGAGGAAGGATGAGAGGGACAGGGTGTTGCAAAGTCAAGATCACTGAATGAGGAAACTCTTTATCCTGACTTCTCTGCTCACCGCACGGTTGGGCAAACCGATCTCTGCTGTGAGCTCACCTGTAAAATGCCTGGGGAATGCGGAGGGGAAAGGGGCAGAGAGGGGCACTGCATTAGCCAATTCTAATGTTTCTTTTTTTGGACTTTGAACTTTGACAGTTCCAAGTTCTCCAGTTCCCACACCCACCTCAACTCATGGGAAGGGAGATGCTGAGCCTTGACTAAGAGTTAATAAGTACCTGAGTGCTACCTGGGGAACAAAAATGTCTATATCACTTCAAGGCCAAAATAGATGAATAAATAAAAATCAAGACAGCATTCAAGTGACAGTGAATTTCAGGGGCAGGAGAAAGTTTACACAGTCCTAACTTTGAGCCAGGGCCACATATTACCAACTTGTTTAGTCTACATAATAATTCTGTGGAAAGTGTTGTGACTATTTCCCATTTTACACAGGGAGCACCAAAGTTAAGTCATCTGTCTGAAGCCAATAATGGCAGAGCTGGAATTCAAAACTGGAGAAGTCTGGATCTTAACCACCAACCGCACAATACAGTGGGCAGAAGAGACAGAGAGAGTTAGCTTTCCAGTGCCCCTTTGCCAAAGAAAAGCCTCCCTTAAAAATGCAAATACCATCCCTCCCCCATCCAGATATTCTTTGACTTACTCCTGGAGAAGTTAAAACACTGATCATTTCTTACCGGGGAAGGGCTTGATATGAGGGCATGGAGTGAGAGTGTGCTGAGTACACCTGGGACCTGGGGAAAGAGAACAGACCCCCTGATGCCAACTTTTCTCCTGGACACCCCAACCTTGCCTTAAGATGGGGAATCCCTCTCCTGGAAAGGAAAAGTTTCCTATTCAGCCCCAGCTTTCCCAGCTCCTCAGGCTGACCCGCCTGCACAGGCCACTCCCATTCCTGTCTCTCAAGCGCCTTACGTCATATCTGGGCTGAGCTGCATGTTCAAGGAGGAATCGGGGGCCATTCCAAGATCATAAGTGGGCACCATGGTAGGCACTGGGGGCTCTGGGGCAGGCAGTGGCTGGTCCCTGGAGGAGGGAAGGAGGCACATGTAAAGGACCAAGGGTTGGGGCCACCACCCCTTCCTGAAAGTAAGTACCTGGACCCCCCCATCATCCACAACACCACACTCACCTTTCCACAGTCATCTTGATGGTAGCTGGGACATAGCCCCTGCCATCCTTACCCATCTGTTCGGCTGTTTGCAGGGGGAAAAGGAAGCCATGGAAGGTTTCAGTTAGGGAAGAAGGGAGGTGAGAAAAGTGGACACGGATGACGGGAAGGCAGGAGTAGTGGGGCTAGGAAAGTGGAGGGAGAAGTGAGGAATGACACACAGTGGGGTGGATGGGGGCAGCCGGGAGTAGGGCAGAGGTAGACAATAAGGAGTCAGAACTGGCAACTCCAGCTCACGCTTGTAGTGGCTCCGGAAAGCTTCGTCCTTGGGTTTCTTGGGGTAGAGGTTTTTGAGCTGAGCAAGGTCCCGTATTCGGTCCCCCAGTGAGCGAATGGACAAGTCTTTGGCAGAAAATGGCTGGATGTTCTCTATCTGTGGGGACCCTACAATAGGAATGAGAGCCTGAGTCTCCCCATCAAGGCCTCCTTCCCCTTTCCCATCCCCACCACCAGACTCGATCTCAATCTCCCAAGTCTAGGGGAAGAGGAGCTCAGATAGGAGTCCTAAGGGAGGGAGACCCACTAGTCTCCATTCTCACAGAGCTCAGAGTTGAGAAGGTGCACATTTGACCACAAAAAGAAAGGGAGAAGTTGGACCTATGGAAGAACTTCCTGGAGATCAGGGTTGGCATCAAGGAAGACCATGACATTGTCTTCCCAAAGGAAACCCCAGGGGGCAAAGGCACGGAGACAAAGGACTGACTGGGGTGACCTCACCATCCTGGCCCCGGATGACGTGGGCAATGGTGATGCCACCAATCTCTGAGTCGCTGAAGCGAAGGAGGAAGGTTCCATCAGGTTCATTGAGAAGAAGGTTAGTGACATACTGTTTGCTGATGAAGCCAATGATCAACCTGGTCAGGATGAAGGAGAGGATAGGAGTGGAGGCACTGGGTGTGGAGAGGGAGCTGGGGGTAGGCTGCTCAACAAGCCCTCCGAGTCAGGGACTTACCGATCTGACCAGTAGCTCCGGAGACAGCGTTTGGTGAGGTCCAGGACACCATCGAACCATTGCCAAAAGGTGAAGCCGCGACCCAGCAGGATCTCCTGTGGGGAGGGCAAGCTGGTGTGAACAGGGGAAGGCCAGAGCTGGAGCTTGGTTTGGGCAGGGCCTCTGCTGTGAATACCCACACAACAGAGTCACAGGGCTGAGGGGTCAGGCTGAACGTGAGACCCTGGCAATGACAACGGCCAACACTCATGCTTACCATGAACCAAGGCAATTCCAAGCCTTTCCCACATCAAAATTAATCTTGATAAGCCTATGGAGGTAAGTCCTACCCCTTCTTAAAGATGAAGAAATGGAAACCCAGAAAGGCCAAGTAACTTTCTCAGTCCCACACAGCTGGTGAGAGGCAGTACTGGGGTGGAGTGAGGGGTGCCAGGGGCCTAATAACCATTGTGCTCTGCCCCCAATGAGAGTTGGAGGGGGTGAGGTTTGCTAGGTTGAGTTTCCTGCTCTCTTTATTAACACATCCTCTGGTAATGGGAGCTTTTCTTCCTTTCCTTTTTTTCCTAAGACAGTAGTATCTGGCTGCCTTTACCTAGCTGGTCATCAATAGAGACATCCAGATACCCTTTTCCTCCTGTTCTTATAACAGAATCAATCTTCTGTTATAGTTACCTTCTATTGGAGACAGTAAAATACGATAGCTAAGAGCAAAAGTCAGGTCCATCACAAGGGCCCGTCCCAGTCATGCGGTTCACCTGCTGAGGCCCCGAACAAGTTACTTAACCCCTTTGAACATTGGGTTCCTGGTCTATAAAATGGGCATTAATAGCAGTACTGGCTAAAAGGTATGTTGCGAGGATTAAATGAGATAACGTCCATGAAACGCCTGGCGTATAAGAAGCTGCCAGTACATGAGACCTGGTATTATCGCTTATGTCCCTGTGGGATTTCATGCCAGGTTTTGCAGTAAGAACTATTTTATCGACAGGTCAAAGTCACTTTGAATCAGAGTTGTGTTTACACAAAATCTGGGTGAGTCATGCAAGTCACTGGCGAAGAGGAAGGCCAGAGGGCCCCCAGACCAAAATCTGAGGGATTCCAGAGAACACACCCTCTGGGCTGAGCTCCAGAGCTGAGGTGTGTCCCCCTTGGGCCACGGCAGGAGCCTTCCAGAAGGACATGACAGGGCATGTGAAGAGCCCAGCAGTCGCCCCTGGACAGCTCAAGATGAAGAGCTTGGGGGTAGAAGGTACAAAGAGCAGGAGGATGACCTTGTTGAACTGTGACCAGGATACAGAGCGGTGCTGGAAGGCCTCCATGCTGAGGCTGTTGTCATTGAAGATCTTCTGGGCCAGGAAGAGGAAGTGCTCTGGGAGCAGCCCCCGGTTGGTTCCCACCTCAGCCATGAACTTGAGGTTCAGAGTTTCACACATTTTCTCCCAGGGTACCCGCTCAGCCACCACAAAGGGCACACGGTCCTGAAGGGGGAAGGAGAAGACAGTTCAGGCTATCACCCCATTCTTCCTCAGGTGGGCCTCTTCCTTTCTACCTTCTCCAGGCTCCCTCCTCCCCCTCCCTGCCCTGCTACCCTGAGCTTGCTCACAAAATGGTGCTTTTCAACGGTAGTTTTCGGTGCTACCCCACGATAGTTAAACCTGGCATGAAAAGAGGTCAGAAGTATGAAAGCAGGTCGGTCAGGAGTTAAACTCACTCCCATTTGAACATGTCTGTCACCGCACCAGCCTGCATCCTCCAGGTTAGACAGCCTGCCACCTGTCCCCCCACCTCAACTCCAGGTCTTTCCTCACCATCTCAGAGAAGGCATTGTCCCACAAGATGGTGGCTTTGGCATTGTTGTCTTGGTTGCCATGGACGATGACCACCAGGGGCAGTGACAGGGCCTGAAGGGGTAAGGAGGAGGGATTCTTCTTACTAGGGCAAGGGGTTCCCTCAGGGTGCTGGCCCTGAGGGTAAAGGGAAACTACTGGTTTCACACAAGGTGATTAAAAGCTCCCCTTATGCTACCAAATGCTTTCTGAAGCTCAGTTGGGACCTTGCTATAGAGAAATGGTTACAAGTCAGCACTAAAGAGCCAGAACTCCAGGTTTGCAAGTACTTGTTGACGCCAATGTTTAGTAGCTGTGTGACCTGGGCAAATTATTAGGCCTGTGTCTCAATGTCTTCATCTGTAAAATGAGGCAGGAAATAGTGCCTACCTCCTAGTGTTGTGAAGGTCAAGTGGCGCGTATGTGACACACACAAGCCAGTGTCCTGGTCCACAAAAAATGTACTAAGCGCCGGTTGCCGCTACCCTACTATTTCCAGGCATACGCACTGTGTGTTCTTGCTCCTCCCGCTCCCCCAACCCCCATGTGCATAAATCCCATGCTGCGGGGGATGGGGCCATCATGAGGGGTGAACACCCAGGGCGCCAGTATTTGGTCTGGAGGGGGACCTAGGGCTCCAGATTGGGCCAGGCTGGGGCTTTAATTCACCTGGAGCTGGATGGGGAGTTTGTTGGGGCCCAGCATGAAGCTGGTGGAGAAGAGCACGGCACACTTCTCCTCGGTGACAGACTCGGTGCCCTTCCGCTCACACCGCTTGATTTTCTTCAGAAGCTGGAGGGTGAAGAAGAGCAAGGGTGAGGGCAGACATTACCTCTCCTGGGCTCCCAACACGCTCTCCAAGGAAAGTCCCAGAGTCTGAGGACCCCTGAGCCTCCAGCCCGCATTCTGCCCCTCACCAGATTCTTGAACAGGGCAGAGCAGCAGTTCCCAGGAATGCTGTTCTCCAGAGGCACGGAGTTGTTGATGATCTCTCCAGTGCTTTCTCTGCCGGGAGGGCAGAGGGTCAGTCAGCTCATCCCAGGGGCCAGGCGTGTGGAGGAACTTGAGTCCATGGAGGACTGCCTAGACTACTGGCTCTAAGAAGAGTCGCCCCTCTGGGCCAAATCACGATGACCCATCTCATTCCAGCCCACATGCATCCCTCCCCTTCCTCTCCAGTAGTCATTCAGAGTCCCCACGTCCTTCAGTCTTCCCTCCCGTCACCCTGCTTTTTGTGGTGCCAGTCTCCTCCCCAGCCCACCCCCAGCTCCTATGGCCTCTATTACCCCAACAGGCCGCTGCAGCCCCAGCTTACGCTCCAGCCCCAGGCCCCTGTGGCATGCTCAGCTCCCTCGCCTGCTTCTCAGTCACCATGTCGGCCCTGATCAGCGGTGGCTTGGCTGAGGTTCCCAGGAACCGTAGACCCAGCAGGAATCGAACCCCGGCCTGGAACTTGGTCTGAGTTTTCAGAACCTGGGGGGGCTGCTTCTCCACCAGGAAAGAGCTGAAAGGAGTGAGGAGACAGAAGGGGAGTTAGCAGTGGGGACCTCCTGTCGCCCTCCCCACAATTCTAACTCTCATCCTTCTCAGGGGTTGGGGGCATACCTGGTGACGAGGGTCCTTAGGACTTCATCCAGCCGGCTAATCAGTGATGCCCGGGTCTTGGATTCAAGCTCCCCACCAGTCGCCCCCACCTCCTGTTGCAGCTGGGAATAAATGTCCACCAGGCTCTCACACCTGGGGTCAGGACAGTGGTCAGGGGGCACAGAACTCAGTCTGCCTGTCCCAGCCCAGACCCTTTTCCCCTAAGTCTAGGAAGAAAGCAGGACAGTTTGTCTGGAGGGCTGGGGTGGGCAGTGTGCGTGACTGCAGGAACCCAGGCTCCGGGGATTCTGGACCTGCCTTGGCTCCGGATGGGAGCGGACTTCTCTGTGCCTGGGCCCCCTGTGGAAACTCAGCTGCCTCTTCCTTAGGGCCGTGGTGCCCAGCTCAGCAGCCAGCACGTGTGGTACTTTTGCACAAACTGTAGGGTGCCCCCCCAAAATACCAAACAGAAAAAGGCTTCTCATTCCTCAGTGGGGCCGTTTTTGCATAGGACACAACCTGAGCAAGTATGCATGGCTCTGCTGCACTGGCTTCTATGAGTCTTGGCCCATCCCAAGGCCCACCCCCTTTCCATCAGCCCTGCCCCAACCTCTTCTGTAGTGGGCCCAGGCTCTCCTCAAAGGGAGCACCATTCCCTGCCAGCTGCTGCTGCCTTTTCCAAATCTGGATCCTCTTCAGTACCAAGGCCTGGGCAGCCTCCAGTTCCCCAACAGTCTCCTGCAGCAACGTGGCCAGGTTCTGTGGACAGAGAGGGCCTGAGCGGGCCCACACGCCTCCTCACCCAGCTCCCAAGGGTAGGGTCTCTTTCTCACCTCTCTGGCATTCCCTTACCCCCACCTTAACCTGTATCTCTCCGAGGCATAATCTCCATCCCTCCAGAGGTCTGAGATTCCTCAAAGGGGGCACTTTGAGCTCAACCTCCTCCTCTCAGTCCATTACTCACCTCACTTGGCCCAGTCCTGTTGGCAGGTGTTTCTACCAAGTTGTGCAGGGACACTAGGGTGGGGGACAGAAATCAGGGGTGCAGATAGAATTCAGGCCTAAGAGGGGATCACCCCCACACACTCCCGAGAACCCTTGCAGCGCGCCAGGACCAGGCTCCCACCTTGGCTAGCCTCAGTCCCTTGCTGCAGCGCTTCTCGGAGAAGACGGGTTTCCCTCACTCGGTGCTGCAGCTTCTGCAGGGCTGTGCTAAACTTGAGTTCTTCCTGCTTCCAGTGGAAGGGCATTGGCAGGTGGCGGAACTGCACAGGAGGGACAGATACCAAGAGGTGGGACACTGTGCCCATCTTTCTGCACTTGGCCTCCACTCCCTGAAAGGTACCTGCTGCTGGGGTCTGCAGACAAGAAGACAGACCACTTCTCTTGTCTGGCTCCACTCTCCCTTTTGAGAGTTCTTCCAGATCTCTCACGTCGCAGAGTCAGTTCCTTACCCTATGCTTTCTCCTCCCCAGGCCTCACTACCCTCCGTGCTTCATTTGTAGTTTCCGGAGCTTGACTTGGGGTTCACTCTGACCCTAGGAACCTCCTTTGGTCATCCTGGGCCTAGAACACTGAGCCTTTCCTAAGTTCAAAGTCCTTCTAATTTCAGATGGCTCAAGCTAAAGTCCCAGGGAGTTGAGCTGGGATGAGAGGTGGGGTTCCACTTACCTGTTCCATAACAGCCTTTTTCTCCCCTTGAAGTATTTGTCTGAAAGTAGTCACCAGTTTCAGGGGGTCCCTCTGATATATGCTCTATAGAAATGATGGGTGGTAGACAGGTTTAGCCCAGCTCTCACTCATGCTGTTTTCCTCCTCCCCGCACACACACATGCACTGAAAACCGCAGTAGACGCCATAAGTTTTCATGCATTTGCATCCTTGTAAAATCAAATTTGCATGCTAGCTAACAGTTAACCACAAGAACACCTATTTCTTCCAGCATCCAAACAATTTTTCAGCATCCAACATTCACCCAAGCTCCATTCCTGCCTCTCCCCAGCCTTGACCCCACCTCCCTTACTGTCACCCCCACCTCCAGAGTACTGATGTGTTGCAAGATGGCACTCCCTTCCCCCTGCTCTCCAGCCAAGGCCTGGAGGTGCTGGACTGTGGCAGAAAGCAGGGCATTGGCCATGTTGCAGCAGAAGGCATCTGAGCAGACCAGGAACTCCCTGTAGGTAGATCAGGACAAGGCAGTCTCAGACCAGGACTTCCTTGGCTCAATTGACCCTCCACTGTTGCCTCTCGGGGCAACAGCGTTGGGAGCGGCGCGTGATGAGAGAGATTACTCAAAGTCCATGTGGAGCAATGAGAGGCCTAAGGGGCTACACTGTGAAGTAATGGCAGCCCCCCTCCAAAGGCATTCTCCTATTTGTTGGAATCAGGTACAAAGTTGCAGCAAGTACATAAGATGTGCACATGCGTGGGGAATGGCATTGGAGAGTGTAAGCTAGGATAGAGTGATCAGGGGCTACTGCCTGCGGGGGCTCCATTGTTCTGCTGATCAAAGCATATTATCCATATTCTCTATTCTTACTTAACTTTCTGCTAATCCTTACCAGTAAGGTATTTAGCTCATTTTGCTAATCTGGTCATAATATCTGCCTACTGTTTTCAGCAGATATTGGTTTCCCAGTATGTTCATACCAGAACTTTTGTCCTTGGTGAGAGGCCTCCTGCCTAGTTGACCAGCAAGAACTCAGGGTACCAAGCCAATAGCCCCAGCCCCAAGAACAAGGAGGGCTGGGGATCCCACACTTCACCCCAGAGCAAACAGCTCAGCAGCTCCTTTCCTCTTCGTTTTCTCCACTCAGGCCCTTTGCAGCTCTCATACCATACATGCTTCTAGTACCCCAATTTTCTAGTACCCCAATTTTTCTGTTATGGGAGGTGTCCTTGCCCCAGCCCTGACTGCCCTTCTCTTTTGTTTGGCTCCTAAGGTAGTAAGGGGATTCATGTATAATGCGTCTAGTCTGGTTGACACGACACAGAGACCCCAATACGTCTAGGCCACCACATATGGAATAACAGGTTTCAGGTCCCGAAACTGGGGAGGGAGGAGAAAAATCTAATAAGAGTGGGTGGAGGAAGACCTGCGGGACCAGCATTAGGTAGCCGGGACTCACCAGGGCTGGTTCTCCAGCCAGTCACCTAGGAGATGCCGCAGATGTTGAGGAAAGTCAACATATAGCCGCTGCAATTTTTCTGGAGAAAGCTTGGAAACCAGACCCCACAGAGACATGATCTGGGGTTTGCAGGGTGCCTGGAGGAAAGAAACAAGACCACTCTGAGAGGTGTCCAAGAAAGCTGGCTTATGTTCTGGGGCAGCCAGAGACTCTTGTAGACAGCCCTCTCAGAGATCCTTCTCACTACCTCTCAGGCCAAACCACCTCAAACCACCGATATCCTTGGTTGATAATTGAGGCAAGTTTAATGTCTTAGGTAGTAGACTAGGAAAGAGGGAGAGCTGAGCTGCCTGCCGTCAGAGGGGTGGAGTGGGGACAGGGAGATGGGGCTGTCAGGGAAAGTTCTCTGAGAGAAAACAGAGGATTTGTGTGCAACTCTAGACCTGGCTTGAGTTCTGTGGGCAAAGAATCTCCCCTCTGTGGACCTCAATCTTCTTACCTATAAAATATGAGGCTAGGATAAATGCAGAACTTTCCAAACTTTTTAAAGCAGTAAGTAATTTTAGTTTTTAATCTGTGGAATCCCAATTCTATGAAAGCTATAAAATTGGAGGCCTCCCCGGTGGCGCAGCGGTTGAGCGCTGCGCTGTGGAGCTGTTGGCAGCGGTGACACGAGTTCAACGCCCGGCAAGTTCAACGCCCGGCCGGGGAGAATCCCACATGGTGTGGCAGACCTCTCCTGCCTCGCCCGCTGCTCCCCTCAGCAGTGTACTTCTGATCTGCCTGTTCTGCTCCCCGCTCTGTCTCTGGTGAACCCTCCCACCACCCCACGCCTCTGGCCTGTACCCCCGCTTGTATGTATAAATAAAAAAATTTTTTTGAAAAAAAAAAAAAAGCTATAAAATTGGAGCTTCTCTGCGGAAAGCAAGTGTGGTAGGCCTGGAACGCCACAGCTTCTACTTTCTCCTCCCACCTCCTGACTGAAAAGGTGTCCCTGGAGAAACCCTTACAAATTCCAGGATTCCATGAAACAATGTGAAAACCATCAGGCTAGATGAAGAAGAAGATGGTAATAATGACAGCTATCATTTATTAAGCACTTACTATGAGTATGAGGTATGAGGTATGAGGCATTGTACTAAGTGCATTATCTCATTAGAGCTTTGCCCCGATTAAAAAAATATATAATTATTCCCTTTCATGCAGGAAAAGATAATCTCAAGGAGATTCTCAAACTTCCAAGGGTACTCTGAAGTAGAAATCAAGTTCAGAAATCAGGATTTGAACCTGAGTGGGGGTTAACCACCCCACTGTGGCCGTTAGGATCCTTTCCCCACATGGATCCCATCATTCTAAGGGGGGAATGGGGAGGAAAGTTGCAGAAAGGGAGGAGCAAAGAGGAAAGCAGAGAGAGTTCAGAAAGGTGGGAGAGACTAGAGAAAAGGTGGGGTTAATGAGCCTAGAGTGAGGAGCCTAGAAGTGGGTGAGAGGAAGCTAGAGGGTTAGAAGGCTAAGGAAGGAGAACGAAGCAAGAGAAGAAAGGAGATGGGAGAGCAGGAGAGAAGTTGCACCCCCATTTCTGAATGGGCAAATGAGTGGATTCCCAGTTCATGCTTCTCATAATGTCCCTCTCCCAGAGAGGAGAGTTTGAGGATGGAAACTCCCTGGGTCTCCCCCAATCCAGGAACTCTTAATGCTCCCGTTGCACTTTTAGTCTCTTCCTCTCCCGGGACTCCCAAAAGGATGGAGAACAGAGGTGTTCCTTCCCTGGCGACTCACACTCCAAGACCCTCTTGCCCACCCCTCCCCCCACCCTTTCCCCTGCAGTCCTTTTTGCCCAAAGACAGAATCCTCCCCTCTCCTACTAAGAGTCCTCAGACAGACATTTCCCTTCCCTCCTTGGGGTGGGGCACATTTTGGTCTGTGTTTTGAATTCAAGAGAGGACTCCATTCCTCTCATCTCTCTTCCTCTATAGTTTCTCATGGTGTTCAGACCCTTAACCCCCTGCAGCCTACCCTATTGCAGATTGAAGTGATCCCTAACCCAAAGGCAACACCCTTTCCTCTAAATCCCCATGTTGGGGGCCTTGGCATGGCCCGGTCTTCAAATCTCCTCCCCCATTCCATCCTGAAACAGCAGGAGGCCACACTTTCCCCCATGCCACCCAGGCTAGATCGATGGGCTGAGCAGGACGTGGCACTTCGGCCTCAAGACCCCTAAGGGGGCCGAGGGGGCGGAGCCAGGCCTAGGGGGCGGGGCCAGAGCTCCCCTCCACACCGGGAACGACCTCCTGATGTGCTGAGCCTCCTCAGCTGCTTCGCGGCCCGAAGCCCATCGCCACAACCCTTACGTTCCTGAGTCCTCTGACCGTGGGACCACAGGATCAAAAATCGAAAGAGCTTCTCGGAGTTGCCCAGCGTGTTTGTGGCGGTGGGGGCGGGGAGGCGGTGCGGGGGAGGCGGAGCCTGTTCAGCACGAGGAGGGTTAACAGCGCGCCCGCCGGCCGGGAAATCTCGGCGTCTACAGCAGCCAAGCGTGGGGCAGTTTTGAGGGGGGAAATTCCCCCTCCTTTGGGGCACCATGAGGTCTACATCTGGGTCTTTCGTACCCCCAGCCACGTCTTTGAACGGGAACTTTTATGAGGGGGCAGGATAGGGTTTTGTCGAGGACCCTACGGCTCTCAGGCATCAACCTCTTAGGGAGGGGCAGCGAGTTCACACCCGCCTCGCGCAGGGCAGAGGCACCTCCTAGGTCTTCTTTCCTTGCCTTTACAAGCGCTTGGAGGGGCAGGGGTAGGGTGAGAAAAGCGGCCAAGGCGGGGAAGGGTGGGAGTAGGGGAAGGGGAAGGAGAGTGCTGGGCCAGTCCAGTACCCACCCCAGATTTTTCTGAGTTCTAAACTCCCCAAACCCGGTACCACCACCGCCCCCGCCAGAAACAAATTCTTGGGGAACCACCACCCCAAAGTGGAGGATCCTATGAGGCCCCCCACTAGTCCACTTCCCCACACAGAGTCCCCCCCCCTTTCCGGAGGCATCCCCTCACCTTGGCAACCCCTCTGCTGTCTTCTCCCTCTCTCAGCGGTCACTGCCAGGCCCCATTGGTCTGTCCAGCGAATTCAGAACTGGCCCTGCTAGCACCCTACTCTACCAACAAGACCAAAAAGGAAAAAAAATACACAAATACACACAATCCTCTCCTGTCCTTCCTCTTCAGTATAAGCAGTGGCTGCCCCAGCCTGCTGTTTCCGGCTTCTCTGACTACCCAGGTCCCTCCCTGGAGCTCTGACGACACAGAGAAGAGAAAGTGGGCTGGAGGAGGAAGAGGAAGAAAGTGGGGTGAGCGTGTATGCCTCCTGTGCCAGGTTGGGGAGCACAGGGTAGGGTGAGCTAGGACTGGGGGTTGGCTCTGGGATGACTCTGGGAACAGGCTGGAGGAGAGGCTGATCCCCACTTGCTCAATCACACTCAAAAGCAATAAACTTTTCTCTAGAAAGTCACCTAATATCAAGCAGAGACATGCCACCCTAAACGGCTTCTCTCATACTCAAACATTCACAGGGTCCCCAGGGGTTAGGCTCAGGTGTAACTGGGCTCCCCTGGGCCTCTGGAAAAGCAAATCCCTCTGGGCTCTGCACTCCCTCCAGTGGAGGACCCTGAAAAGCTGCCGGGGAGCTCAAAGCCATCTGGAACTCCTAGGTCCCCCTCCCTTCTTGGTGGGGAACGCCTTAGAGGTCTCGTGATCACAGATGGGCGGGACTAGGAGAGGGCACCCTGAAGCTCAGAGTTCTGGAAGACTCCAGAAAGTCCTGTAGACTGAAAACCATCTCTGCTCCCTCCTCACAGGGACTGCTGCTCAGACCCTAGTGGGAAGCTGCACAAGCTGGAGTTAGCTGCCTGCAGATTCCCAAACAAGTTGGAGTATGAATCTGCTATACAGCCTTGGCGAAGTTCCGTCTATTTCTGGGGTAAACACTGAGACACACCCAAAAAACAATCACATATGCACAACCTCCTGGTACACAAGATCAAACACACGCACACACACACACACACACACACACACGTGCAGGCAAGCTCACAGACATGTCAGCACTCAGCTACCTGCAATCCCAATGAGGCATTCTCACACACACACACACACACACACACACACACACACACACACACACACACGGCTTGCTCAGCTTCTGAGTCATCACCGTAACTAGTGAATGCTTTAAGTAGATTTTGCTGGAAGGGACCTAAGGAACCAGAGAGGCCTTCACGTCCCCACATGTGAAAGACTTATGTGGAAAGGACAGTCTGCTGAGCGGTGGCAGGGGCCTTCTACTCCCCACCTCTTTCTCGACAGGGCTGGGCTGAGGTGCGAAAGCTAAGCCTATGCTGCCCCCTGGTGCCTGAACTGATTCCCTGACCCCCCTGCTCCTCCCCTCCCATCCCATGTGGATGTGTATGAGAGAGTGCACATGTGGGGTCCACCCATGCAGCTGAGGACAGCTGATAAGAACGTGGGCTGCACACAGGCTGCTTGGATTCAAATGCTGCCAATGCTGGGCCTCCCTGGTGGCGCAAGGGGTTAAGTGCAGCACTATGAAGCTATCCAGAGCCACTGCAGCATGAGTTTGATCCCTGGCCAGGTTGATTCTCACATGGCGCAGCAGACCTCTCCTCCCTTGCCCACTGCTCCCCTCAGCAGTGTATTTCAGTCGATCTGCCTGTTCTGCTCCCCACTCTGTCTCTGGTGCATCCTCTTACCACCCCACACCTCTGGCTTACACCCCAGCTTCTGTACATAAATGAATAAATCTTTTAAAAAAAATCCTGCCAATGCTGCTAGCTGCACAACTTTGGGCAATTTATTCCTTATGTTCTAGTTTTGTCACTGTAAAATGGACCAGATAATAGTCTCAAGCCACAAGGTTGTGAGAACAAAACGGGATCATACTCATGAAGGGGCTCATACTCTGAACAACACCTGGCACATAGCCAATGTTAGGCACCTTTCATTGTCGTGAATAAACCAGGCGTGAGGAAGGCAGGAGGAAGGCTTTCATCCTATATGGGGGCAGGACTTAGGGGTAATTTGAGCACCACAAAGACAGAGCCTGTGGAGGCATTTGCGGCTATGTGTTACATCTGGAGGGCAATAGAGAGCAGGCAGAGCTGGCAGGCAGACATCTCTCCATGGGCTTGCATGGCTAGGAGCACAGTGCACGCATGTGGGCCCTCAGATCACACACGCAGCACCCATTCTGCCTGCAGACACCTGCAGACAGTGGCTGAATTCAGGCTTTGCCCTGTCAGGGTCTTAGGAGGTCCAAGTTCCTCCATACTTTGGCAAGAGAAGAGAAAGAGTGAACACAGCCTCCAACTTTGGCTCTTCTGGAGGGGGCCAGGAAGGTGAGGAGCAAGACTGACAAGAAAATACTTATTGTCATCCTCTTTGTGCCAGTGGGGATACTGTTACATCATGGAAAAAAGACAGAATTTAGAGGCAAATCTGCCTTAGTTCTAACTCTACTTAAGAGTTCTGTGGACGTGTGTCGACCCCCCAAGTGGAGACAACAGTTATATTTACCTCAAAGGGTGAGATGTCTAGGGTGCACAGTTTAGAGAGGCACCTATTTTCAGCTTATGCAATTACAGGGTGGGTTAAACTTTCAGTGATGACACCCTCACTTGCAGAACCCTGAGAGAGAGTCCCTTGCTTGCCTCACCTTCCAAATCTCCCAGCATCCCAAGTGACTGTAAAGATCACATGAGAGGGCATAGGATAAAGAAAACTTTGTGGGGCCTTCCTGGTGGCGAAGCAGTTAAGCACTGGGCTGTGGAGCTGTGGCTGTGGAGCTGTGGGACCTTGGTCAGGGAGCTTCCCACATGGCACGGCAGACCTCTCCTGCCTCGCCCACTGCTCCCCTCAGCAGTGTATTTCTGTCAATCTGCCTGTTATGCTCTCCACTCTGTCTCTGGTGAACCCTCGTGCTGCCCCACGCCTCTGGCCTGTACCCCAGCTTGTATGCATAAATAAACAATTTTTTTTTAAAAAGGGAACTTTGTGGATTGTGAACTGCAGGTTGTAACCCAATGGGGAATCACAAAATCAGGTGAGTGTATTAGTTTGCTAGAGCTGCCAAAACAAAGTGCCACAACCTGGGATTCACACGATAGAAATGTATACTTTCTCGTAGTACTGGAGGCTAGAAGTCCAAGATCAAGATGTTGGCAGAGTTGTTTCCTTCTGAGGGAATCTGCATACAAGCTGGGGTATTTTGATTGCCTCTGTAAAGACCCTTTCTCCAAATAAGATCACATTCTGCAGTACTGGGGGCAATTCATATGAATATGAATTTTTGAGGGACATGTGAACTCAACCCATGAATACATGAACTTTGGAGAGACAAAATTCAACTCATAACAGCGAGCCATAATCATCTTTTTTTAAAAAACAAAGAATAGAATGGAATAGAAAATATCAGAATGCAGCACACGAAGTAAAGACAAGTATTATTTAATGAAATTTATTTCAGTTTTATACATGTTCCAGGTACTGATGTAAAAGATACTTTTTAGTGCAAATTGTGGTTTTGAAAAAAGCACCATTTGGGTATTGGTGACTGCCACATATCACTTTGCATTGATTCTTAATTACTTTATGGGTATGTTCATCTTCTCCAACAAGAACATAAGCTCCCAAAGACAGGAACTCATATCATATTGTACACACTGCTATGCAGTTAGAAAAGACACATGCATTCTTACAGGTGAATGAGAGGACAAACCTGTTTACATCCTACTTGTTGCTGGGCCAAGTGTCTTATTTATGCTCCTTTATATAAGGACTAGAGTTAGTAAAGGACTGAATGCAGGAGCTCAGTACATGTCACAAGCAAGAGGAGTGGGTGCTGTTTTAGGAGCACTGGTCAGTGGCTGGGATTTGTTGTAGATTGAGGGATAGAAGGAAAAGGTCACAGAAGAAATGTGGGAAGCTTCTGTGGGCCCTTAGCCAGCTCTCTCTACCAGGCCTTTCTCATTCCCCCCAAATTTCCATTCATCTTAGACCACTACTTAAATTAGTGAAATAGAGACCGTCAGTTGGTAACCATCCTAGTTTCCTGCTCTCCACCAATAGACATGTTCTTCAACATGCACCCCACTGCAGGCTTGGGGGAGAGGATGTGTTTGTCCCTGCTCCTGCCCAAGTTATGTTCATCCACCTATGCTCAGGGTACCTTCCTTTTGCCTTCTCAGGCACTTGTTCCATTAAATATTCCTGCAATTCTCCAAATCTCCAGTGTCTCATTCTTTAATTACCACAGTTCTTTACTCCCAACATATAAACATGTTCAAATCCCTTGTACCTTTTAACAAGTAAAATCAAACTGTTAGTAAGCAAACAAAACTAATCCTCCTAGAATGTATGTCCAGTTAATGCAACAAATGTGTGGAATATATGTTCTTAGGCTCTTATGACTGAGAGGAGGAATCAGTTTAGTTAACAGTGATACTGTAGGATAATCTCAGTTACTCCAATGAAGCATAAGATGTCATGGCAACACATAGGAGGGGCTAGATAGGCTAGCCCCTATCAACTAGATAGGCTATAGGGGAGATCTGGGAGACCATTCTGGAGGAGGTGATACGTGAAGTTAAATCTTTTATTTTATTTAACTGAGGTAATATTGGGTTACCCCCATTAGTTGTTATCACCATAGTGTATCCACCACCAACTCATCCATATTCCACCACCATAGACCATTGTGCTTACTTCCCTCTTTGTTCCTTCCCCTCTCTCACCCCCTCCAACACAAACTGGATCTTGAAATTATTCACTGATTAAGATTAGGCAAAGAACAAGGGAGGAATTAAACCAGGAAGAGGAGTTAGCCTGTGTAAACACACAGATACTGTGGAAGCATGGTACCTTCTAGACCAGCAGTAGTTGGCAGTGGGAAACCCTGAAGGAGTAAATGAGAAGATTTAGCAGAGACCACTCTAGCTGCAATGTGGAGGATGGTTTTAAAGGTTAAGTCTGAAACCAGGAGAACAGTTCAGAAGATTAATAATAACAGAGGAGACCATTTGATAGAGGAATAGAAGTGAAGCATTGTGGAATTGAGATTGGTTATGAAGAGAAGTAAATGAGGAAAGAGCCAGTGAGTAAGGAAGTAACTGAGTCAAAGAAATGGAAGTCTCAACAGACCTAATGACTAGCCCTTCTGGGAACAAAGGAGAGAAAGAACTGGAAGGCTGAAATGTTTTGGTCAGAGACTGGGACGAGGTGGGGGTTGGGGGGTGAGGTTTCAGTCCAGCTCTCCTAGAAGGGTGCAGGACAGATTATGCTTATGGGAGTGGTGACTGTGGCAACATGGAAGTGAGTCACTGGAGTTGAGGAGGGCAAGGAACCAAAAGACCGGCGTGTTGACTAGACTACTTGCATGAACACTGAAGCTCTCTGGGTTTGCAAAAGATCTGAGGTAGACAGCAAGACAGTGAGTCAGATCCAAAGTCTTCAAGGAGTGTGGGCAAGTGACTAGGATATCAGTGCATCATAGCAAAAATATTAACTAACATTTAGTGAGGATGTATGTGTAACTTCAATTGTTATTTTTAAAAAAACAGCATTTTTTTATCCTACAAAGCTAGGAGACAGGTCTATCTGCTCAATATAGTAGCCACTAAACATGTGGCTATTTAATTTTAATTTAAAAAATCCAGTTTCTCCAATGCACTAGCCACACTTCAAATGCTCCATAGCCATGTGTGGTGGATGGCTAATAGCACAATATGGGCCATGCCCACTATCACAGAAAGTTCTATTTGATAGTGCTGATAACTCTCATTTTACAAATGAGGAAAAGGCTGTTTGGAAAAGTTAAGTAGGGCCTCCCTGGTGGCGCAAGAGGTTAAGTCTCAGCACTATGAAGTTATCAGCAGCCACTGCAGCATGCATTCAATCCCCGGCCAGCGAGCTGACCCACATGGCACAGCAAGCCTCTCCTGTCTTGACTGCTGCTCCCCTCAGCAGTGTATTTCAGTAGATCTGCCTCTTCTGCTCCCTACTCTGTCCCTGGTGAATCCTCTCACTCCCTGCACCTCGGGCCTACACCCCAGCTCTTGTATGCATGCATGCATAAATAAACAAATAAATAAATCTTAAAAAAAATAGAAAGGTTTATTAGCTTGCCCAAGGCCACGAACTGGCAAGTGAGAGCTAGGATTTGAACCCAGTTAGACAGCCATAAACACTGTTGGCCTTCAGTAGTATGCTATACGTCTTCTCGATGGAAGATGAAATAGCTGGCCCTTAAAAGGATGAGGAATGTATATGACTATCAGGGCAAGTAGTGATGGTGCCTACTCAGCAGCAAGTCTTTCTCCATTTCTGGCAAATTCTGTATTTTATGTAGGTGTTCCCCATGCAGTTGAACTGAACTGGTCTAAGCAATTATGGTGTTTTCATTCCCTTGGCTATGACCCAGTCCTGGCCAATAGAAACTTACTGGGCTCTTGGGAAAGATTTTGTTCTTAAAGCCAAGTCCACTTGTGAGTACTGGACAGGTTGCAACCATGTTGCAATCTTTTTTTTTTTTTTTGAAGATTTATTTATTTATACATACAGGCCAGAGATGTGGGGCGGCGAGAGGGTTCACCAGAGATAGAGCGGGGAGCAGAGCAGGCAGATCAGAAACACTGCCAAGGGCAGCAGCGGGCGAGGCAGGAGAGGTCCGCCACACCATGTGTGATTCTCCCTGGCTGGGTATCGAACTCGCTGCCGACAGCTCCACAGCGCAGCGCTCAACCCGCTGAGCCACCAGGGAGGCCCCCATGTTGCAATCTTGAGGGGAGGAGCTATCAGCTATGGAGGATACAGTAGCAGTGCGAGGAGGTAGAAAACCCTTGATCAGTCAGCCAGCCCTGGATCTGCTCTAGAACTCCTCAGTACCCTTCCATTGTGTTTTCTGTTACTTGCTGCTAGTTGCATCTCTCACACGTTGGTGGAGCCACATTGACTATAGAAAATGAAAGCCCAGAGCAGGCTCTGGTTAGGTTCCCATAATCACCCGTCTTGTGCACCTTGGGAGGATAAGTGCTGCCTCTTTTAAAAGGAGAGTGTTCTCAGGGAAGAGCCACGTTTCAAACAAGCAAAGAGAAACAAGGACAGTCTGAGAAGAAGGTGGCCCAGAGCTTGGTGCAAGGAAAGGGTGGGAAGCAGTGCAAGGGTGGTTAGGGAGAGGCAGCACTGGACTGAGTGGAGAAGGGGGGGCGCCCACTGCTGCCTGCCAAGGAGGGCAGGATGTGAGCAATGGCGAGATCAGTTGATCTCAAGGTTCCAAATGGAGCCCTGGGGCTGTCAGAGGCTTTCTGTGGCCAACAGACCTTTCCAGACAGAGGACAAGTATCAGCCCTGGTGGGTGGGCAAAGTCAAGCATCTCTGGATGGAGCCAGCTGTGGCCAGGCTTGAGCCTTTGCAAGGAAACCTCAGGCCTCTAACTAGCACTCTAATTACTGTCTTGCTTCCCTCTGTCTTCTCCTCTGCAGCCAACTTTCTTGGGAGTTATTCACATTCACTGTCTTCCCTTCCTCACCTCCTCAGTTCACTGCCAGCTGGCTGCTGTCTCCACCAGCCCCAAGAAACTGCTCCAGTCCATGTCACACGTGTCTTCAAAGGTGCCGTACATGCTGGCTTGCTCCTCTCTTGATCTCACCAGACCTCGCAGCAGTATTGAACACCACTAGCTGTCTCGAGTAAACTCTCCCCCTTTTTTTTTTTATACATACAAGCTGGGGTACAGGCCAGAGGCATGGGGCTGCGAGAGGGTTCACCAGAGCCAGAGTGAGGAGCAGAACAGGCAGATCAGAAATACACTGCTGAGGGGAGCAGCGGGCAAGGCAGGAGAGGTCTGCGGCGCCATGTGGGATTCTCCCTGGCTGGGCGTCGAACTTGCGTTGCCGCTGCCGACAGCTCCACAGCGCAGAGCTTAACCGCTGCGCCACCGGGGAGGCCCCATCGAGTAAACTCTCCTCTTATTGGTTTTCATGGTCCCTCTGCCCGGCTTCCTCTTGTCTGCTCTTTCTCTTGTCTTCAACAGCTACTCTTCCTGTGTAATCTCATCTGCACCCTAAACATCCCAGGGGCCAAGTAAAATGATCTGGTGGTTAAAACCATAGCCTTTGGAACCAGGCCACTTGGGTTCAAATCTCTGCTCTACCTCTTGATTGCTGGATGACATCCAAACCTCTATCGAGATGTAGATCAGTGCCCTCATCGCGGCCCTCCCGAGACGTCACTGTTCTGAATTTTCTCACTGCAGATTAGTTTTGTCTGTTTTACAGTTCAAATAAATGAGTGAATCAATGCATTTTAGCCATGTTTTGACGTTCATTCATGCTGTTGTGAATTCAGTTTGTCTACTTTTATAACTAAGTAGTACACATTGTGAGGTATACTACAGTTGGTTTATCCTTTTTTATTTTTCTTTTCAAAGATTTATTTATTTATGGATACAAGAGCTGGGGTGTAGGCCAGAGTTGCAGGGTAGGGGGATTCACCAGAGACAGAGTGGGGAGCAGAACAGGAGGATCTACTGAAATACACTGCTGAGGGGAGCAGTAGGTGAGAAAGGAGAGTTCTGCTAAGTCATGTGGGAAGCTCCCTGGCCAAGGATTGAACTCACGCTGCAGTGGCTGGTGATAGCTTCATAATGTTGAGACTTAACCCCTTGTGCCACCAGGGAGGCCCTGAAAACATAATACCTTAAAGATGTGGAGGTAGGCAAAATTTTCTCAAGCCATAGAAAGCAATAACCAGAAAAGAAAAAAAACTTAATAAAAGAAACATCAAAATTAAAAACTTTTGCTCATTAGAAGACGCGAATAAGTAAATCCACTTGGTAAGCAAACCATTGATCAAAGGACTGGATATAGTAAAAATATTTCTATAACACAATAATAAAAAACTTAATTTTTAAAAAAATGAACAAAAGATTTGAACACTTTACAAAAGAACATATATGAATAGCCAATAAACACATGAAAAGTGCTGAGTGTCTTTTAACTATCAAGAAAATGTAAATTAAAACCACAATGAAATTCTTCTCCACACCCATCAAGATGGTTAAATGGTTTAAAAACTGACAATATCAAATATCAATATCAAATCAAATCAATATATACCAAATATTAATATCAATATTAATTATTAATTATTATAATCAATATTAATTAATCATCAACATTAATATCAATATCAAATATTAGTGATATATATATACACACACATAGAGAGAGAGAGAGCGAGAGCAGTTAATGTCTAGTGAACCCCAGCACCACCCATAGTTACATTATTTTTTCTGATGATGAGAAGTTTTAAGATCCATTTTCTTACAACTTTAATTTTTCTTAGCAACAATATTTTTAAAATTCTGATGATTTATCTCATTTAACCCAACATATCCAAAATATTATTTCTGCATGTGGCAATAGTCATATTTCAAATGCTTGATAGTAATACATGGTTAGTAGTTACCAAATGGAAAGCAAAATTATAGAATGTGTGATACAGCATTATTAACTAAGGTCACCATACTATACATTACATCCCAGGATTTATTTTAAAATTTTTATTGATTTTTAGTATTATATAATTTTTTGCATACAGTTTCACACCTCTCTGTAAGCCTCACATTACCTGAGACTTATTTTGTAACTGGAAATTTGTGCCTTTTGACTACCTTCACCCATTTTGCCCACCCCCACCTCTAGCAGTCACCAATCTGATCTCTATATTTATGAGTTAGATATATTTATTTATTACTTTTTAAAGATTTATTTATTTATGCATACAAGAGCTGGGGTATAGGCCAGAGTTGGGGGGGGAGTGAGAGGATTCACCAAAGACAGAGTGGGGAGCAGAATGACTGAAATACACTGCTGAGAGGAGCAGTGGACCAGACAGGAGAGGTCTGCTGCGCCACCGTGTGCATCAGTTCCCTGGGTGGAGATCAAACTCGGTGCTGCAGTGGCTGAGGATAGCTTCGTAGTGCTGAGACTTAACCCCTTGCACCACCAGGGAGGCCCTGATATATTTTTTTAGATTCCACACATAAGGTAGATCAAACAATATTTGTCTTTCTCTGACTTATTTCACTTAGCATAATGCCCTCAAGGTCCATCTGTGTTGTTGAAAATGGCAGAATTTTCTTCTTTTATATAGTTGAATAAAAATATATATATATTATATATATATAACTTTACATAATATATAAAATATTTTTTCTCTATACATTTATCTGTTGGAAACTTACATTATTTTTATGTCTTGGCTATTATAAACTTATGTTGCAATGAACATGGGTTATGGTACATTTTCAATTAATTTTTGCATATGGTATAAAATAGGGGTCAAGATTCACTTATTTCTCCCATATGGCTATTCAGTTATTCCACCACCATTTGTTGCAATGACATTTATTTCCCCAGATAATTGCTTTGACACGTTTGTCAAAATCAAATGACTTTTAAGTGTGAGTCTATTTCTGGCTCTCTATTTCGCTCCATGGTTCATTTGTCCATCCCGAGGCCAGTATCACACTATCTTGATTACTGTAGATTACAAATGTTGAAGTCAAGTAGTGTAAGTCCTCCTCCTCCAGCATTGGGATTATTTTGGTCAGCACTGGGATTTTTAAAAAGCTCCCCTGATGATTCTAATGTGTAGCCAAAATCTGAGAACATTCTAATGTGAGCCAAAGTTTCTAGATTCAGCTTTCACTATTTTTCTAGGCTGACTTGATAAACCAACTGTTATACTTGATTTTACCTTTTTAGTCTTGAATCCTCTTCCTATTCAGCTCTATGGCTTATGCACTAAGGACTTCCTCAATCTCTCACCTTGCTCCCTACTACTTCTAGAAAAAAAATTCTAAGTCCTTAGTATGGTTAAAATCATACTAAATATACTTGTGATTAGGTTTCCTGATGAATCATCCGTTACCCTCTCCAATAAATACCTCACATTTCAGCCAAACTGCATTTGTCAGTCCTCAAATATTTTAAAATTCCTCACGTCACCATGCCTTTGTTTGTCTTCTAGACTACAACACACTTTCCTCCTGTCATTGCTTGCCATCTTCCTGTCCTCCAACACGCAGCCTCCACGATCTGCCCTGCCTTGTTGTGACCTCCTTATCTGGAATGTGCTTCCTCGCCTAGTTCCCATTGCCCCCTGTGTTTGTCTTTATCATAGGCATCAAGGTTCTGTGTTAAGATGTTGCTCATCTTGTACACACCCCACTAACCTTTATACTTTTAGGATCTGAGACTGAGACTTTGTATTTCCATCTCTTGTCCTTAGTGCCTAGTAATGTACCAGACAATTGAGATACCTTATAATTGTTTATTGAATGGTAAAACCTCAGGTCCGATCTGCACTATCTTAGAGCAAATTCCTTCATCTCTCTGAGCCTCTATTTCTGTGTCAGCAGACTGGAAACACTTCTGCCACAGGTGGTTATGAGACTTAAGTGAGTTAATTCATGTAAAATCCATTGTGTGGGCCTGGTCCATGGTAAGCACTCAATTAAGTCCTGGTTCTTCTCTTTTCCACCAGCGCCTTCAAAGACATCCTTCCCAGACACACTTCTTTAACTAACCACTAGGTGGCGTCAGTCTCTGGGCTGACATTGAGCCTCAGAGCTGCCCCCTTAATGTCTCACCCCAGTGCCTGCTACACTCTGACAGGAAAGAGTGAATGTTTAATGACTGGCTGGGAGATCCAAAGAAGATTGTCTCTTCCCACATCAACTTCTTTGCTCATGTCATCATTCTAGATATTCTCATGATGGATTGCAGAGAATTCCATTTTGATTTTCCACTATTATGGTTATAATACCTGCCCAAGCCATCGGAAGATGGAAGAAAGCTTCTTAAGAAGTGGGGAGAAAGAGAAGCTGAGATACAGAGGGACTGCATAATGAGTGCTACAGGAGAAATATGGAGAAGATGCTTACAGTCATATCCTGTGTGACAATAAGTGATTGATTGTCTCCTCTACCAGGCCAGGCCTCCTGTCAATCTTCCCACCAATCAATCAAGGTTCTTAAAACTGGATGGATACAAGGAAGTAAAAGGCATGATCCCTGCCCTAAGGAGTTTATGGTCTAGTGGTGGACACAGACCCCACAAAATCAAGTGCTAAATTCTAGGTGCTAATGCTATCTTGAGTGTACATTTGGGACAAGAGAGATGGGCAGAGCAAGAATAGCAGGAGCAATTTTCTGAGGATGGAGAGAGGAGCTGGAAGAACAATAATTAAAGGTTCAAATAGAATATGCATTCTCTACCTTACAGAAACCCTCAGAAGTTCGCCTCCAGGAAATAGCCAAGTCTGCACCAATCTCAGGAGATTGTGGAGTAGCCAAGGAGGGCAATCCCAAGTAACTAAAATGAAGAGTGAACTGATGTGTGTGTACATTCTATAAAGGGATCAAGATAAGCTCATTTAAAAATACAAGTTTCAGAACAGTATATATTGTATGATCTTATTTGTGTGGTTTTTTTTAATTTTTTTTTTTTTACATACAAGCTGGGGTAGAGGCCAGAGGCATGGGGAGGCGAGAGGGTTCACCAGAGACAGAGTGGGGAGCAGAACAGGCAGATCAGAAGTACACTGCTGAGGGGAGCAGCGGGCGAGGCAGGAGAGGTCTGCCCCACCATGTGGGATTCTCCCCTGCCGGGCTCGCTTCGCGTCACCGCTGCCGACAGCTCCACAGCGCAGCGCTTAACCGCTGCGCCACTGGGGAGGCCCATTTGTGTGGTTTTAAAAAAAATATTTATTTATTTATGCATACAATGCTGGAGTATAGGCCAGAGATGGGGGAGGGGTGGTGGTGAGAGGATTCACCAGAGAGTGAGTGGGAAGCAGAACAGACAGATGGACTGAAGTACACTGCTGAGAGGAGCAGTGGAGGCAGGAGAGGTTTGCTACACCATGTGGGAATCTCCCTGGCCAGGTATCGAGCTCATGCTACAGTGGCTCCACTATGAAGTGGATAGCTTCATAGTGCTGCGCTTAACCCATTGTGCCACCAAGGAGTCCCTGAGCGCATGTGTGTTTTAAAGGATGTTTATAAGTGCTTATCATTAAAAAAACAACAACAACAAAACTTCCTGGAAGAAGACCCAAGGAACCGGAACCCTTAGTTGTGGTTACTCTGAGGGTGGGACTGAAGAACATAAGTGTGAAGAGCAGCAAGTTTACTTTTCACTTTGTACCTTCCTATACTCTGAGGTGCTTTTTTTTTTTAAAGATTTATTTATTTATGCATACAAGAGTTGGGGAATAGGCCAGAGGTAGAGGGGGCGGTGAGAGGATTCACCAGGGACAGAATGGGGAGCAGAACAGGCAGACCGACTGAAACATACTGCTGAAGGGAGCAGTGGGCAAGGCAGGAGAGGTCTGCTGTGCCATGTGGGAAGCTCCCTGGCTGGGGGTGGAACTCATGCTGCAGTGGCTGCGGATAGCTACTGAGTGCTTAAACTTATCCCCTTGAGTCACCAGAGAGGCCCCCTATGAGGTTTTTTTATTTTATTTATTAAAAAAAAATATTTATTTATGCATACAAGCTGGGGTACAGGCCAGAGGTGTGGGGTGGTGAGAGGGTTCACCAGAGACAGAGTGGGGAGCAGAACAGGCAGATCAGTGGAAACACACTGCTGAGGGGAGCAGCCGGCGAGGCAGGAGAGGTCTGCCACGCCATGTGGGAATCTCCCCGGCCGTGGAACTCATGTCACCGCTGCTGACAGCTCCACAGTGCAGGGCTTAACCACTGCGCCACCAGGGAGGCCCCAGCTCTGAGTTTTTTTAAATCACTAAGTATAACCATTTTTTTTTTTACAACATAAAGTTATTAAAAATATACATATAGGAGATAGTAGGGGTTGGGAAGTGGCAAGTGAGAAGTGTGAACTTGTTGACTGAGGCTGGATTTTGGAAGGCCACATCCGGGAGAAGAGTTCACTTTGATTCAGTTGTCTAGAAGCACCCAGGTTTACCAGCCGGGGAGAAACAAAGGGAAAGCAGTTTTAGGACAATTCACCTGTGTAAAACACAGAGCCTCGAGAGGAAGGAGACTCCTGATCACGCCAGATAGCTTTTCCCTTTTAAAATGCCTGAAATGTGCTTCAATCTGATTTCACTTAGACCATGATATTGGGAAGGGGTCCAGAGAGGAGAAGGAAACTAGTAGCAGGCTTTCATTAAACAACAAAACAAAACATTTAGTGCGTTGGTGCCATGCGCCTTTCATTGTGTTAGCCAGTGAGGGCTGGATAAAAGGATGTATAAGACCCACCCCTGCCAGGAGAAACTCTCTGGCAGTGGAAATGGAGGAAATCTGAGATCTGTTTCAAAGGAAAAAACGACAGGCCTTGAGGATGGGCTTGCAAGGTTGCATATAGGAGAGAAAGGCCCTGATAACGAATTGGCAAAAAGTTTAGGGTTTTAGCCTGGGCGACTTGGGCAGGTGGCCTTGGGCCTGAGTAAAGTCAGAAAGGAGGAAGCTCTGCCTTTCTCCTCAGTGCCTCTCTTGCTGTCACTGCCATCAGTGGATCTGTGCTTTCAGCCAGGGGCAGACCCGAGTGAAGACCTGGGATCCTTCTTTGACTAGAGTTTTAAAAGGGAGAAGAGCGGTGCAATCCTTTCTCATCTCTAACCCCAATTTCTGGCAGCGGAGGTCTCCTGTTGTCTCCCTGAACTCTGACTTCTAGACACCAGAAAGTCAGACGCCAGGGTACAGCCTCAAAACACCGCCCAGAAGGGGGCAGTGGCCAGAAGCACGGTCAACGGGCTCTGGGAACCGCCCGGCGCCTTCTGGACTCAAAGTAGCATTCCGGAAAGGGCTCAGGGTCGGGACAAAGGTCCGGCACTCAGCAAACACCTCCTTAGGGCCCAAGGCCTGGAAGCAGAGGTCCAGAGTCCCTCATCTTATTCCAAATCCCTGTAGCTCGGAATCTAAAACCCCGACTTGGTGGGGAGCCAGTCAGAAGGTATAAAAAAAACAAAACATCAAACAAAAAAATAAATGCGCCCCGACCTCTGGGGCGAAGGGGGGTGGCCCTTCCTCAACCCCACCCGCTGGTGACTCACCTCCCTCCAAACCAGGGCCTGGCCCTCCCGCGCCCGGTGCCAAGGCGAGCAGGGTGGGGCGTGTACTAAGGTGGGCTCCGTCCCCGAGCCTCAGGCTGGAGGACAAGCTCCGGCGTGTCCCCGCGGGTGTCCCTGTTTACTCCGAAGCCCGGAGCGAGGAGGGGGCGGGCCCTCGCAGCCCCTCCCCCACCCCGCCCCCTCTGCGGCCGGCCCCAATCCAGGTCCCCGTCTTACAAAAGTCTCCAAATCAAAGCTCAGCCTTTCCCGTGTCTTGCCCGCGGACTGGCGGTCCCTGCCCCCACCCCAGGCTGGGTAGGCACAGTCAGGGTTCCCCAAGGAAATCAGGCCTTGGCCCAGACCTCCGGGTCGTGGATCCTCCGACCCGGCCTGAAACCGCCGGATTTGACACCGGCTTCCTAAGAGAAGCTGCTCAGTTCTCCTGCGTCGAATCCTCCCTCGCCCCTTCAGTTCTTTGAGCTCTAGGGAGGAAGGCCGAATCAGGGGAGAGGTCGCTCCAGACCTCAGCTAAACGGCCCCGGGACCCTCACTCTGGGACCGCTCGCCTGAGCTCCGAATCTTGGAGCTGCTCTGACTCCCCCTCCCCAGGGCAGCGCGCCAAATCGACGCATGCGCACTCTCAGGATTGCCGCGTAGCTCTTTCTCCCCCCCCTTTTTTTCTTTCCCCGCCCCTTCTCTCCCT
>PVIJ01017157.1:0-30392 GCA_004024925.1 Scalopus aquaticus
AGGGGATCTGGTGGTTCTTTCTTCTCCTTGGTCAGTCTTTTTAGCTTCTTTCCAAGTTCTACTCACCCGTGAGGGTGTTAGATTTATGTAGCGTTTCTGGATCTTCTCTGGGTTTGGCTGATGTCTCTTTATAGGCGGCTTGTCTTTTGGGAGAGTTGATACTAGCGTCCCTTCACCGCCATGTTGATGACGTCACCCCTCTGATTTGGTTTTAGGTGGAAATATCAGTTAATGGATGGTTCTGAGAGATTCTGCTGCATGTGACAGCACACTGGGGAAGGGCAAGCTGAGTTTTCCCTTGAATGTCTGTCTCCTTGGTTGGATCTTGATGGAAGATTCCACAAGACTCCACAATATCACCAGACAATTATTCCTAAAGAACTGGGTGCACTGGGATTTCCTTTCTTTCCTCTCTTTTGTATTAACCCTGTTTCCTCAGGGCTCCTTCAGGGCAGGGAGTGAGCCCGAGCCATTATTCCTTGAAGGTTTCTCCACAGGTGCGTCCCTTGGATGGATGCTGTCAGATGGACTTGAACTCCTTCACAACTGGGGTTGTAGCAGAACAGGTGATGTTCTTACCCCTCTGTCAGGGGATTCAGTGCAACAGCAGCATTGTGATTCTTTGAAGCTGACTGCCTGCCGCGAGGCCTGTGTCTCAGTGTCCTTCCTCAGCTCTGAGGGCCTCCTGAGGACACAGCCCTGGCCATCCTCCTCTTCCCTGAATTTTCTGGGAATACCAGTTGAGGTCTTGAATTTATGTTGTTTAGTCTGTTCTCTGGTCCTGTCTTTTAAGGGGGTTATTCCAACCCACCACACCCCACCCTACCCCTAGCCCAGATTTCTCAGTTGCCTGACAAAACTTCGTCTCTTTCATTTTTTTAAAAAAGATTTATTTACTTATGCATACAAGCTGGGGTGCAGGCCAGAGGTGTGGGGTGGTGAGAGGGTTCAGCAGTTACAGAGCGGGGAGCAGAACAGGCAGATTGACTGAAACACACTGCTGAGGGAAGCAGCGGGCGCGGCAGGAGAGGTCTGCCACGCCATGTGGGAATCTCCCCAGCTAGGCATGGAACTTGTGCCGCAGCTGCTGACAGCTCCACAGCATTGTGTCTAACCAGTTGTGTCACCAGGGAGGCCCCATCTCTGTTTTAAAGGGAAGTTGAAATTATTGTTCATCCTGTCAACTCAGAGGGTGGGGGCTACAAGACTCCCCTTCCTCTCTCCTCTCAAGAGAAGTTAGTTTTGGGACCTCCCTGGTGGTGCAACGGGTTAAGTCTCAGCACCATGAAGCTATCTGCAGCCACTGCAGCATGAGTTCGATCCCTGGCCAGGGAGCTTCCCTCATGATGCTGCAGATCTCTCCTGTCTCGCCTGCTTCTCCCCTCAGCAGTGTACTTCAGTAGATCTGCCTGTTCTGCTCCCCACCCTGTCTCTGGTGAATCCTCTCACCATCTCTGGCCTACACCCCAGTTCTCATATGCATAAATAAATAAATCTTAAAAAAAGTGGGAGAACATTATCTCAGAATAAAGGCTAGTCATTTAATTTAAACATATTTAGCTTGATGAAAAACTCACGTTACTTCATTTTTCTGGAATATATTTTTGCAAAATACCCTCATTACACACAGCACCATGGATGATACTGAGAGGAAAGAACTTGGCCCCAAATAGTTCACACTCCTGGGGCCACATGGGGGCAGGGCAGACAGGTGAGGCTGCACAGGCCAAGTGGTTAGAAGTCAGGATCCCTTACCTGGGAGGGGGTTGGTGACTGCAGAGAGCACGAGGGCCTCTGAGCTACTAGCAATGCTCTTTCTTCACCTGGGTGCTGAATTCGGTTTTTTGAAAATTTGGAGAACTGTATTTTTATGAAGTATGTCTATCATATTGGTGTGTGTTACACTGGAATTAAGAGTTAAAACACTTAAGCAGGAAGTCTTAATCAGGAGGTAAATACAGGGAGGATGGGCTCAGTATCCAGATGATCTTTCTACAGCCAGAGCTGTTCAAAGATTATTCTCTGGAAGAGATAAGGGTACATTCTGATTTGCTGGCTTGATATCTCTTGGTGATGACTGGGTCAAGGAAATCATATTCACAGGAGAAAGAGCCAAATGGCTCTTTTACTCTTTTTTGTTTGTTTGTTTTCTACTGGCCCTTTTAGAAGGCCTAGACTTGCCTTCTTCCGGATAGGTGAGGGTGTTCGGACACAGGATGACCTTGAGTCTCTATGTCCATTCCTGGGGCTGAGGCTTTTGAGATTGTCCCCTAACACTGGGCAGAGATACCAAGCACTCCTGCATTCCGTCTGTGTGCTCACTTCTGTGCCAGGTGATGAGGAATGCTGAGCCCTTGGAGAATTAAAAAGAAGTGGGCGAACAGAACACCTGATGAGAGGCATGTGGGCGCCCCCTACAGTCGTGGTTCAAAGAAACCCAAGAAGCCAACTTTAATAAAAGTGTAGGTCTAGCTTTCTTTTCAGCAGTTGTCCTTTTAAACATGAAAATATGTTTGGGAAGAGATGACACATTGTTAGTAATGCAGTTTATTTTGATCCTGGTGATGAGGCACACCAGAAACAATTTCTACAAATATTTGTGGAGCTTCTGCTACCAGCCAGCCATAGCTCTGGATATTGTGGATCGTTAAAAGTGGTCCCAATTCCTTAGCAGTCTAAGTTTCTGTAAGGAAAGCAAACAGCTGCTTTCAGAAATAAATAAGCCCCCTATATTACAGTAGCTGACATGTATCCATTTTTCTCTTCAGCGATTTTCACACATTAACACACTTGGGATACCAGTTCTCTCAGCTAGAGAGCTTCCCTTGTTTTGTTGGTTTGGTTTCGTGTTTATTATTATCTTGACAGCAAGAAGACATAGCTCAGTGGATGGAAATAGCAGCAGCTTGAACAGGAGAAGTGTATTTTCCTACAGTGTTAAGACAGCCTTGGGGAGGCTGGAATTTATGTTTTGGGTTCTCAGGGACTTTCCACAGTTAGACTCAACACATGATGTGTCCCCTGGACACTCCAGCGTGTAGTGGATTTCACTGTTCGAGGCTTGCCTTCCAGTAACTAATAGTGTGCCTGGGCATTGGTCTAAAAGTCAAGCGGCGATCAGAAGACTTGGAAGATCCTGGCCTCTTGAGGGTCATTAATTAAGGAAAGCTCAACAGAAATATTGTTAGAAAGAAGGACCCTGGTGACTGATGGAATTTAAAGGGAGGGAGAGGAAAAAGGGCACCCACGGAATTGCGCTTGCATTCACGGACTCGGAAAATCTGACATTCCGTGAGACCCCTCCCAGGGAGACAAACTACTCGGTCTCATCAGGAAGACAGAATGAAGTATAAAGGCTCAGATCCCCAGTGAGAATGGTTCTTCTGGAATCCTCGAAAATAAGGAGTCCTAATGTTAGTCCTGTAATTCACATGAAGATGATAAAGTACACATATTGTCAATATTCTCATTTAGAAGCTTCCTCGCTTAGCAGACAGGCACCCAGTATGCACAGGAGCTGGAGGGTATAGTGAGGCATCGATGCCATTAAGACACACTAGAGGGTAAGCAGATAGGACCGCCGGCTCATATACAGAAAGAATGTTTGGGGTTCCTTCAAGGGTAAGGCGGCATGTGATGGGATGCTCACTCAGTGGCAGTCATCAGGTCAGAGTGCAGCCCAGAGCTGGGGTGACAGGGACACTGCTTTTTAGTGGTGATGGGAGGGGGGCTCCTGAAGCTGAATGAGTTGATGGTCACCAGGGGTCGCACCATACTCTCAAATGTCTGGTCAGACTGATGCCCTTTCCCTGGAACTCCATTGTTTTCATGCGTTTCCTTGGAGACTGAAGACTAGCATAGGAGCCTGGGTTGCCAAGGATCTTCTTGGAGATGATTTCAAATAGACTATTTCTCTAGGAACAAATGTGTTAATTTAGAACCGAGTAAAAGCTCAATAATGAAAGCATATTGTTATTGGCAACCTCTGGTCAGTATTGCTCTCCCCTCACCAAAGTCCTGCTGCTTTCTCCCTCTTATATCAATAATTTTCTCACTGGTTTTGAAACCCAAATCCAATTATGTCAATCCTCTGCTAAAGTCTTAATGGCTCTTCGAACAAAGACCCTGGAACGTGAAGCTAAGGGCATGACTTGATGTCATCATTCATTTCTAGAATCATCCCTCACCACTCTCTCCCTAACTCGCTCTCCTGCTGCCCTAAACCCTACTTTCCGTCCCTGGTAATTTCCAGATACCTTCTCCAGATTTTTGCGGTGCCACTCGCTCTGCCTGGAAGGGCGCTCTGTCTTTGGCTGTTACCTCCCACTCATTGTTCAGATCTCGGCTCAGCCTCATTTTGCAGGAGAGTCCCCTCTCCCTGCCTTTCCGGACAAGCTCAGGGCCACTGCCATAAATCCTCTTACTCTGCGCATGCCACCACTCCTGGCACGCGTCGCATCTGTAAGCCAACATTTATTTTGCCACGATTCCACTGATATCTGTCTTTCCCTCCAGACCGTGAACTCCACAAGTTCGAGGCCACACGTCTTCTCACACATCCATCTCTAGCACCTATGCCATACCTTCCAGGAGGTAACAAAGTTCCACAACCCGTTTTATATTCTTTCAGCCAATACCTATTGCGCGCCCCCTAACCGATTCTTGGGACTACTGTGTTAAAGCGAGAAAGGAAAGGTCTCCCAGTGATGGCTGCGAAATCACCAGAGAGAGGAAAGTTGGGGAGGCAGCATGATTTAAAGAGGAAAATGAGTAACAGAGAAGTTAGCAAAATGGTTTCTCAGTCTCCAACCAAGAAAGGCTCTGGTTCTACTGAGTGGCAGGAGTGGGCACGCTGAAGGCTGAATGAGTTGGTGGCCACCAGGGGCGCTACCAAGTAGGTGTGCTTCTCAGGATCACACTCATTGATGTCGCCCGCACTTCCTATGAGACATCAAAACTGTAGTGGGGAGTTGTTCAGAATCCTGGGAAATTCAACTGAGAATTTTTGTCTCACTTAGCAAATCTGTACTTAGCAAATCTGCTCTAACATGTTATGAGCAGCAGGAAGTCTTTCACCTGCTTGGAAGTGACTCAGTCACAGGCAGGAAAAGAGCTGTAGCCGAGACTTATTTATGTCATCTAAGATATAGCTAGATAATGCCATCTCTGAAGGAAAATCAGATTCTGGAGATGAAAAACGGGTTTTTAAGGGAAGTTTGTTTGCGTTGACACGATCACTTGAGAGCATCAATTTGAGTCTTTGTATTCAGAATTTATTGAACTGTAGTATGAATATACTATATATCATCTACCGTAGGTATTGCAGTATAAATATTTCATGGTTTCTAATATGTGCCATGATTAGATATGAGTTCAGTAGTCAACTAAGTAAGGATTTAAAGCAATGCAATGAAAATATTTTCTTGCAAACCAGCATATTTTCATCAGGGGCTTAAAAAATATGTCACAGAAAATTCTGTCTCCAAAACTCAAGTTCTAATGCCATCAGAATTAAGCAATGGGAAAGAAATCTTGAATCTTGGTCTTTAGTCCTCCCACTTTTTCTAGAAGAAAATTCCCTAAAAATGCTCACAGAAGTCCTCAACTCTTTGACAAATTTTTTTTGATTGTAGATAATATTCCAAAAGCCTTAAAAATAAATTTATGAATAAAGATTGAAAAGGAGTTCTCGTGTTCAAATGGACTTGGGATCAAATGGATAAACAACATTCAACAAGTGCTACTGTGCACTTACTACTCACTGAGCTGTTTAATATCCAATTTAATATGATAGTTAGTAGTTCCTAGTCTCCTAGGGATCAAAATAAGATTGGTTTGAATCCCTAAGTCCATGTCCTTGGAAAGTCTATATTCCTCTGCCCTTAAAGGAATGTGTATTTAGTGGGGCAATAAGGAAACTTTAGGAATGATTGCAATGTAGGAGAAAAGTAAAGGATACAGAGAAGAATGAGGAAAATGTTTTGAGGAGGAAGAGGTGCACTTCCAGGTGGAAGAATTGGAGACTGCTTCTTGGAGCTAGGGAGATGTATTTAGGTGAAGGAAAAGTGTACAATTATGGACCAAGGGAATTGTATGAGCAAAGACTTTGGGGCAGGAATAGGGAAGAATTGTCCTTTGGTCTGACTGGAGCTTCTGGTGTGCGGAATAAAGTGGCAAGGAAACAAGAGAAGGCCAGATTCGGTGACTTTGAAAGTGAAGGATTTTGCCTCTAATCTGTAATCCTTGTAGAAATTACTCAGATGTCCTGCAACACAAAGGCTTGTTCTTACAATGTGATGGGTACAGATAAATGCTGAGTTACAACAATGAACACCTGAAACCCGTACAATGTTCTAAGACAATGTTGCTTCAATATAGCATATTAAAAAGAATTGTCCTTATCTCCCTCACTAATGCCATTTGTGTGCAGTGCCTTTTTTGAGGGCCTGTTTTCTATTCTTTTGGCTTACAGCTGGCAGGGGTCAACCCCCTTCTCACTCCTGGCCTCATGGGCAAGCTTGTTCCACATTTACGGTTTGGTCCCACATCCTAGTCCTTTCTGAAGGAAAACAGCACCATAGGGCCTCCCCTGTGGCGCAGCGGTTGAGCGCTGCGCTGTGGAGCTGTTGGCCTCGGTGACGCGAGTTCGACGCCCGGCCAGGGAGGGTCCCACATGGTGCGGCAGACCTCTCCTGCCCTGCCCGCTGCTCCCCTCAGCAGTGTGTTTCTGATCTGCCTGTTCTGCTCCCCACTCTGTCTCAGGTGAGCCCTCTCACCTCCCCACTCCTCTGGCCTGTACCCCAGCTTGTACGTATAAATAAAATAAAAAAAATGAAAAAAAAAGAAAAATCCTTTAAAAAAAAAAAAAGAAAACAGCACCATGTCCCCATTCTGCTTGACTGTGTCCTTAAGTAAATGGTACATTGTCTTTGTTGAAAGGCATTGTGGGACACCATGAAAAACACAAGATTCGAAGCCAGAAGCCCTCAGAACTGGGACCAGCTCAAGTGGTTAGTTAAACCTTGGTTTACTCAATTATGCTCTATGTTTTCTCTGAAGAGTGTGATTAGCATCAAGACAATTGATGTTGGGGCCTCCCTGGTGGTGCAACGAGTTAATTTCAGCACTATGAAGCTATCCAGAGCCACTGCAGCATGAGTTCGATACCCAGCCAGGGAGCTTCCCACATGGTGCAGCAGACCTCCCCTCAGCAGTAAATTTCAGTCGATCTGCCTGTTCTGCTCCCCACTCTGTCTCTGGTGAATTCTCTCACCCCCTGCACCTCTGGCCTACACCCCAGCTTGTATGCATAAATAAATAAATCTTTTTTTTAAAGAAAGTATTTTCCAGATGTTAACAATTGTTCCATATCGGTATGAACTAGGTCCTTAAAATTTCAAGCCAGAAGGGACATTTAGAGCTCAACTGCTGCAAAACGCCCCCTCACATCTCTAACTGAAGCCTGGTGGGGTGGGCTAATGTAGGGACTGAATCCGGGATAAAGTCCAGGTGTTCTGACTCTGAAGGCTGAGCCTTCTGAGGTTCAATAAAATTCTTTGTCCTTTCTTCTCTTACTGGGAAATAAACAACAACAAAAACTGTAGCTCTGAGTCATCCATTGAGCTCAGATTGATCTCCAAAGTCTGGTTGTTTTGTGATTTTTCCCAAATTCCATTCTCTGGGTGTGGGAAGGAGGTCAGTCCCGCCTCAGCCTTCCTGCTTCATGTCGTGGGGAATTTTCTTATTTGTTTTCCTGTCAGTGCCACACAGAATGCACCAAAGCCCGCGTTTAAGCAATAACCAGCTTGAAGTTTATGAAATAAAAGATTGATATCAGCTTCATGAAACTCAGGCAAAAGCAATATCTTTTCTATATCTTGCTATGGCTTTAACTCCAGGAACCTTCATACTTGTGGCCACTGAAAAATGAAATAACAATAATAATAATGACAATAGTAAAAAGAAAGACGCTCTCTCCCAAGAACCCCCATTTTGAGTAATGTTGTCTTTAATTTCTTTATCGATTTAACGACAAAGGAAGATTAGACTTAGTACTTTCTTCAGTTTCCAGATGCATTTTCGCTTTTAAAAGGAAGATCATAGTACACAGCTTAAAGGTTAACGTTTTGTCTGTCACCCGGCTTGTTTATGCACCGGGGCCCGGGCAGCTGAAATGGATGGTCACGGCTTCCCTATTTCTTCACAAGGAAGGCAAAAGTCAGGAGATGAGGGAGAGATTTGCTTTCCTTATGAGATAAAACATTCTGGAGTATAAGTCAGCTTTGTACCCGTTCTTCTCGAAGGTCATTTTATTTCACAGGGTGGACTATTTATCTGGAAGCACAAGTGCCTATAATAAGTACAGAATTTGACATCTATGACCTAATAGTTTGCATTCAAACTCCCTTCTCTTTTTTTTAAGATTTATTTTATTTATGCATACAAGCTGGGGTGTAGGCCAGAGTTGCGTGGGGGCAAGAGGGTTCACCAGAGACAGAGTGGGGAGCAGAACAGGCAGATTGACGGAAATATAATGCTGAGGGGAGCAGCAGGTGAGACCGGAGAATTCTGCTGCACCATGTGGGAAGCTCACTGGCCAAGCTCCCTGGCTGGGGATCGAACTCCTGCTGCAGTGGTTGCTGATGGCTTGATTGCGCTTCCTTTAATGGAGGCCTTCACTAGGTGATTCTAATTTGTAACTATAACTGGTGGCTGAAGCCAGTTTGTTACAGGTGATTCCCCCTCGAGGGGGTTGCTGATGAGGATAGATAGCCTCAGGGAAAATTCGAACAAAGTATCAGAGGGGGAGGAGACTCTGATAAGAAAGGGAGGGGCCCCAGGATTCAGTGTGTGGAATTTCAGTGTTTTCAGATTTTCAGCAATTCCAGGGTCAGTGATCTTTGCTCCCACCACGCTGATCTTCCAGAAGGCTGTTGTGGGCTGAAGGACATGGAGAGGCTTCCTGCAGCCAACCTCAGACAAGAAAAGTTCGGAGGCCTTATAAGTAGCTGAGCAGCCAAACTGTTCCCAGCTTTGCTGTGTTACAGCCTGGAAGGGCAGGTGAAGACCCGGAGCCTGGAACCCCTCTGAGCCGCATGTGTGTGGCCTCTGCAGCTGCTTTTTTGAGTTGATTGTCTGGTTCTGTGCTGGGGCGTCTCAGCAGCCCTGTGAGCATCTCCTGCTGTTTTTTTCTGCTATCTTCGTGAGTTGGATCCCGGCCTATAGTCTGGCTGCCACATGCTTCAGGCCCTCAGTGGTGGGAAGACGCCATATTGGGAGCCTTTGTGTCTAGGACTTTAAAACCCTGGACACTGCTTTGGGTGAGGTAAATGGCCGTTCGAGTCCTCCGTGACTTTATTTCCCCTTGTTTGTTAAATAAGTCCCATTATTGTTCTCTGAGCCTGAGTAGTCTTGCAATTGTATGCACTGGTGAGGATCTCAGTGACCAGTAAACTATTTGGGCAGTGTCCTTGGTCAGTTTTAGTGCCCTTTGCTGCCCTGTGTCATAACTGGGAATTAGAAACACTAACTTTGGGTGAGTTCCTTATATTATATATGGCAAAACTCATCTGCTGCAAGGGAAGAGACTCAAATCTAGAGAGATAAAGTGACTTATCCAAGGGTCCCACAAGGGATCTAATTTATAGCAAACTGCATCTCGAACCACAGTTTCCTTCTTAGGCTGCTCTGTTTGAAGCCAGAGACCCTCTCTCCCCCCTCCCCCCTAGAGCTCTGGAGCTTGGCGCCAGAGCACAGCCTGCGGGTGGTGCAAGCCACAGGCAGCGGGTGGTGAGTTTTTACTGCCAGGCACCAGTGGCCCTACCGGGGCCCAGGCTGCTGTCAGGGGCCAGCTCTGATGGCGGATGCAGTGGTTCCCCTAACACACTGCCCCAGTTCAGCTGCCCCTGGGACCTCACGGGGCCAGCTCCAATGCTGTGGCTTCTCCAGCCGCAGGCGGTAGAGAGGTCCTGGGATTTGGTGCCGTGGCCGTGGAATGAGCTGATCAGTTGCAGCTGTGAGCTGACTGGTAGATGGCCCAATCAGCCATAGGGTTGAAACCGGGCCAATCAGACTGTAGGTGGGGACTCTAAATCGAGGAGCTAAGGCCTGGGAAGCGGGCTTGGATGCCTGTATTCCTCGGAGTCTGCTTTCCTTGACACCCTGGGAAGGACGCCGTTCCTGGCCACTGAGGAGAGAGACTCAGCTCCCCACGCTCTTCGACTTGCTTGAATGGGTCTCACCCGCTTGGACTGGATGCTCTGGGCAGCATCGTACAGCCGACCTCCAAGGAAGAAGGGAAGCCGAAAGCCTCGCTGAGGCCCAGCTGCCACACCTGCCTCTGCCCTGCCTCTGACACTGCCCGGAGGGAGCCCCAGGAGAGCTGGTGGTTGTTGGTGTGGGCAACGACGCCCAAAGAGCTGTAACTCCTGTGGCTGGGTGACCGGCACTCATGGCCAGTGCTGCCCAGCACTGGGGCCTGCGACCGGCACCGTGTGTCCAGTCACCTCTGAGAGCTGCAGATCTTCCGGCAGCACCTCCTGTGCCGTTGCCTCTGCTGCCGTCTGGTCCAGTGCCCGGTGCTGTCCTTCTGACCTTCAGACTGTGGCTGGGGCTGCTGTGGCTCATCTCAGTGGCACCCCAGTGAGCCCCTCCAGCTGGTGAGTTGGCTCCCTGCCTGCAGCTTGCTGGCGTGCCATGAACTCAAAGCCCTCATCGACTTGACGGTGCCATCTTGGGTGAGTGCCTTTTGTTTGGGGCTTTTGGGCGCTGTGGACACTGCCTGGGTTAGACAGCTGCCACTTGTGGCCTTGCGAACTTGCTTCCCGTTTGTTGGATGAACCCTGTTGTTTCCTGAGCCCGAGTGGTCTTGCGGTTGTGTGCAGGTGAGAGCCCACACACAGTGGGTTCTAGTGGGCACTGCCCCTCAGTGGCTCTGTTTCATGTGGACTTAATTGGCTGCCTCCTTCTATTACCGACTTACAGTCAGTGCTCTCTGGATTCTGAACTCCCCTTTCCACCCCAACATCTTAAGAGAACATATTCTCTGAAGCCGGGTGGACTTGAGGGAGGGAGCACACTGGTTTCATGACCATCTCCAAATTCTCTTCACAACAGAGAAGCTCTCACTTGTCCCAATTTGGTAATTATTTGGCCACAATTTCAGTGGAATAATTTTACAAGGGCAAGCCTGTATTAGATTGTCTCCCTGCCAAGGTTTTGGTGAGGACTGAATGAGATCACACACCTAAAACATTTAACCTTGAGCTTGTGACGCCGGGTGTGTTCAACAAACAATCAGTAACAATCAGCAATGTTATTATTATCATCATAATTACTAATCAGAGCTGTTATAACCCTAATTAACAGTGATGCTGGTGTACAATGGCGTGTGGGTAATGGCATATATTTTGATATCTGAGTTACTGTACCAGGTACCTTTGCCAACATAGTTCGTATTTACCCTTTATTTTACCTCTGCCATATTATCATCTGTAGTTGACAAATGAGTAAAGTGTTAATATGTTGTTTAGTTTCTCTCGTAAATGGTAGACATGGGTTTGAGTCCCAGTCAGGCTTGTCCCCAAGATTGTGCTTTTATCCATAATTGACTGCCTAGTTTTGTCACAGTATTTTGCAGAAGGAGTAATGGGGAGGTACTGGAAAGTTATCGCTTTCTTGTTGCATTGTCTACAGTTTAAGTCAACATCCCAAGGGACCGTCCTCAAAATGGGCATTTTTGCTCAGCCTGTTCTAGCCTCATGACACACACACGCCTTGTCAGCCAGGTTGGCACCTGGTCTTCCTACATGTACTCATTCCTGTCTCTGCCTTTGGTCTTGTGACTCTCACCACCTGTGACACTATCCTCCTCTGCCTTCCTCTCCAAACACTTCTGATTTCTTAAAGCCCAACTGAAGCCTTCTCCTCTGTGACATTTTCTATGGCTGCTACAGGCTGTGTAGACCTCTCCTTTCTCTGAATTCCTATTGCAAGCAAGCATGCACCATGCAGGTGAATACTTGCCTTAGTTAATATTCTTTTGTTAAAAGTAGGGAACACCTTTCAAACTAGCTTATGCATATGAAGAGAATGTACTGAAGGACACAAAGGTAATTCCTGAAACTCAGGGGCAGGTCTGTTAGCTGGGTCTTATGAAGGACTTGATCCTGTATCTGGAAACCTTCGAAAAACAAGGCTGCTACTCTCTCAGCCTCAGGTCTTCTTTACTTTGTTCCATTTCATTCTCTCCTTGTGGAGGGTTTTTGGTAATATTCCATGTCCATAACCTGGCCAGCACCCGCTCATCCCTCATATCTTTTTCTAGATCAAGTATTTTATAGACAGGAATTCCAGTGTCTTGGGAGGGGCAATTTTAGGAGCCCATGCTGATTCAGCTTATTTTAGTGTCTGCTGGGCACCACCCTGAAATAAACCCAATGCCCTCGATATGCAAATGCGATCGTGGATTGCTTCTTCCTGTAGAGACTGTCAGTGACAAACATTGTTTTCAAGAGTCTGAAAGCTACCAGAGGAGCAACCAGAAAGAGACCAGCTGACATGGGCAGGGGAATGTGTCATCTGACAGCCCCAGGACGGTGATAAAGGGGCCCAGTTACTGACCTATTGCTCTATGAAGGTTATTTCCACAAACCCAGTCTGGTCCTGCTAGTGAAAAGTGGGTCGAATGGAATTATTAATTATAGTTCATCATGCCTTTAGCCCTGCCTTTGTATGCATAAGCTCAGAATGCAGCAAGTGGTTTGATTTCCCTTGCTTTCCAAACTGAGCATGGGGGGAAGGGAAGATAAATTGCCAAACAAAACCAGATTGCAAGGGCAGTCTATCACCGCTCCCAGGGAATCATAAAGGGCATCATCTTTATCATAAAATCATAAATGTGCATAAACTTAAATGCACATTATAGTAGCTGAAACCTAGCCTAAAATGGTGCATTTTTGTTTCAATAGCATTTGATTATTCCTATGATGTTATTATTATGATCCTAACCACTGCAATTTGCGAGTGTAGAGAGATGGCTTGTCCGAAGAGAGATGTCTTGAAATCAAGAATGATGATTTGCTCTGAGCGTCCATTCGGAGGGCAAGGGTCAGACAGCATCCCGTTCAGGAAGCTCAGTGTGCTGGGGAGAGCTTGGCCACATACAAATGGGGAAAGATGCTAGTGGAAAGAGAACTTGTGCCAAGTTTTGCAGCGAGACTGGGCCTCCCTGGTGGCGCAGTGGTTAAGCGCTGCGCTGTGGAACTGTCGGCAGCGGTGACGCAAGTTCGACGCCCGGCCTGGGAGATTCCCACATGGCGCGCAGGCGTCTCCTGCCTGGCCGGCTGCTCCCCTCAGCAGTGTGTTTCCAAGGATCTGCCTGTTCTGCTCCCCAATCTGTCTATGGTGAACCCTCTGGCCGCCCCACGCCTCTGGCCTGTACCCCAGCCTGTATACCTAAATAAATAAATAAATAAATCTTTAAAAAAAAAGGACAGCAAGACTTTGGATCAGTCCCTTCACCCTCACCCCTGCTGTGAAGTGCTGTGACAGCACATGTAGCTTCACGGTGGTGGCCCCATGTTGGGCAGTCCTCACAGCTGACACCACACAGCTGAAGTCAGAAGGCTCTACCCACCAGGTTTGTGTGAACACTATGACATCCACACAAGGAAACCCCCTAAGATGCTTTCGCAGAAAGTATCCTGCCCTTACGGTGCTCAGTTTCATGAAAGTTCACATTGCCAGATCTATCCAGTTGTCTTTCTTGAAGTTTCTACCCGACTGTCACTTCATGACACCTCACCCTGGTTTCTCCAGGTAGAACAGGTGACTAAGGACAACCGTCAATGTTTACTGAAAAACTGCAGGGAGAAAGGGAGAATACTTACTATTTCTCTTTCTCCCCTCTTGGTAATTAGTTTTATAATTGCTTAGACCTGTGTTGGCACCAGTAAGCAAGGGTTTGCTAGTTTAGAAGTATGCCTGAGTTATAGAGGATTACTTGATCTTGACAAGTGCTAGGATTATGTGGCAACAATAATAATGCCTCAGATGTCCCTGTGCATGATTTGCCAGCTCTCCCTGCACAGTTCTCACACACTTGGAGGACTGCTGGTTGCTAGGGGCCCCAGCCATTGGGAGAACACATTGGTTAGGCTGCTAAGGAGATCATTTAAAGCAGAATGTCATCTTCAACCCCTGGGACAAGAAGGCAGAGCTTCCATCTCCCAACTTTCAAAGCCACTAGGACCTGAGACCCATTTGAAGGGCCAGCTCAAAGATGTCTTTGAGATTTCTTGTGCTGGGTGCATGTCACTAACAGGAAATTGCCAGCTCAGAAGATGGGCTTAGCAGTGCATGATCATTTGGGAAGACCAATACCACATAGAAATGGGAAGTAATCTAATGAATAGGATGGCTTCTCTTGCAGCTGTTTATTTTAGTTTAAAAAAACAACTTCATGGAGATTTAATTTATCTACAATGGAATACACTCATGTTTCAGTGTATAATTTAATGTTTTGACAAATATTGGATCCCCTTTCTTCAATTCTCTCCTCCTCCTCCTTATTTCATTATTTAGGACCTCTAGTACAATGGTAAATAGCAGTGGTACTGGGGGATATCCTTGTGTTGTTCCCAGTCTTAGGAATAAAACATTTCACTTTTTTTTTTTTTAAAGATTTATTTTATTTATGCTTAGAAGAACTTGGGTGTAGGCCAGAGGTTTGGGGGGGGGGTAAGAGGATTCACCAGAGACAGAGTGGGGAGAAGAACAGGCAGATCTACTGAAATACACTGCTGAGGGGAGCAACGGGCGAGGCAGGAGAGGTCTGCTGAGCCATATGTGGGTCAGCTCCCTGGCGAGGGATTGAACTCATGCTGCAGTGGGTGGTGATAGCTTGATAACGCTGAGACTTAACCCCTTGCACCACTAGGGAAGCCCCAAAACATTTAGCCTTTACTATTTAATATGTTAGCAAAATAATTTTCTTAGATGCTTTGCTATCAGAAATTCTCTTCTAATTCTAGTTTGTTCAGAATTATTATAAATTGTTGAACTTTTTAAAATGCTGTATGCACCCAAGCAAATGATCATAATTTTTCTCCTTTATTCTGCTAATATGTTGAATTGTATTGGTTGGTTTTTAAATATTAATCTAAACCTGAATTCCTGGTAAAACTTGCACTTGGCCTTTAAAAAAATAAATTGCTAGACTCTCTTAAATTTTGAAAAGTAATAGAAACACCCATGTTCACAAGGGCTGTTGAGCTGTTGTTTTTTTTTCTTTAATATCTTTGTTTTTATTATCAGAGTAAGATGGCCTCATAAAATGGCTAGAGAAGTGTTCCTGTCTCCTGTATTTTATGAAAGAATTTGTTTACTATTTGATTATATTTTTAAATATTTAATAATGCTCACCATTAATTCTATATGGAGCTTTCATTTCCTTTATAGAAATGTTTTATAATATGAATTTGATTTCTTTAACATATATGGGATTATTAACATTTTTTATTTGGTGTGAGAATTTAGTCTTTCTTGGAATTTTCTCTTTTTAGGATTTTTTTTCATGACATGTAAATTGTTGAATTTAATGGAATGAAGTTTTTCACAATATTTGCTTTCTACCCTTTTAATGTCTGTAGGATATGTAATAATTTCCCCTCTTTCATTCCTAACTTCAGGAGGAATATTAAACAAATGGAGTGTTTTAAACAAAACCACAAATACTTTGTGTTTTTTCCCATTGATATACTCAGAAGTTTATAAATGGTACTGAGGTTTTCAATGAACTAATTTTAATTATATTGTATTTCTCTATTTGACTATTTTCTAAGTATTGATTCCTGCTTTCTTTATTTTTTTCTTAGTTCTAGTTACCTTAGGGCCTAATTTACTTAATTTTTTTACTCTTTAAAGAAAGAAACTTGCACTGTTGATTTTATAAAATGTAAGCATTCAAAGTTACTTTTGCTGTGGCCTCCTTTTAATTGCATCATGCATATTTTGGTAAGCTGTGTTTGCATTTTCATTCATTTCAATAATTTCCCCCTTATTTCTATTGTGATTTTGTCTTTGACCTACAGATTATTTAGAAGAATTTTATATAATTTTCAATTATTTAGAGATTTTCAAAATATATTTTTGTTATTAATTTCTGATTTAATTGTATTTAGGTCAGAGAACATACTACCTTTGATTTTAGTCTTTTAAAATGTATTGATTCTTGCTTTATGGCTTAGAATCTGGTTTGCTGTGGTGAAAGTTACATCTGAAATAAAGGGAATGTAGGAGCTGAAGTTTTGGGTGAAATGTTCCATAAATATCCATTAGGTCAAGTTGATTGTAGAATATATTAAGATATAGAATAAGTTATAGCTATTTTATTATGGCCAGAGGCAAAATCGCCTTCATTTGTGCTAGTCAATACATGCTATAATTAAACCAGATTGAAACAAGTCCCCAAAGCCAGCTTGCACCAAATTTAACACTGATCCATATTTAGAGATTGTCCCTCATACAGTGCTTTCAGCTAGTTCCTTGCTAACAACAACAAAAAAAGGTAATTTTTCTTTTGGGCCACTGACATTAAAACAAGAAGTCCAAATACTAGCTCTGATACAATGTAGAACATTGTATTTAAAAAATGCCAGAAAAAATTTATAACTTCTGATAATCTTACCTTTTATATATAAAGGTAAATAATAAATAAATGTACATTTTGTATATTTTTATGCATAACCACAATTTAAGATTTATTATGTAATAAGGGAATTATAGTCAAGATAGGAAGTTTCTTACCTCCACCTATAGCACATAATCTCATCAAAAATAACTCCAATTGACTGGTTCTTAAAATATATTATAATAAATCTGATCTGTGATCAAGTTCATTGACTAAGTAAAATATATTAAATGATAGTGGTTGAGGAAAACAGAGAAAGAAAAAACAAAAGAGGATGAAGACCAGTCTTTTAAATTTTTTTTACACTTTTTATTGATGTTTGATTTTACTAAATGACACATGCTTGTGTCACACACTATTTTGTGTGTATAGTCTACAAAATAATTAAAATGCATGACAAAGACAGCATAAAAGATAGGAGGGAGTTTTTGGAAATACATTGTCTTAAATGTCCTTAATAAATACAATTTAACTATTGATATATTTCCACCGACAACTTTTATTATGAATCCTATGTTATGTGTGTTTTAACCAAGATAAAAAATTGAAAAAAAAATAGGCTATTTTGAAGACTGAGGAACTTAGATGTGGATAAACATAAATCTTACAAAATCTTCTATCATCTTAAAGTATTAGGAAGGGGCACAGAATTTTTATTGTTTTGTTGGTTGCTCTGATGTTTTTATGCCTTTATTCAGTTTCTGCAAAGGGTGGTATTCTACTCAATATTCAATCTTTAATGGTAGCAGAAAGCAATGATTGTGGCCAACTGCAGTCCTGTACAGGTTCTGAAATAAGGATTCTGTAAACTTTTAAAAAAGTTTTTAGGGAATATATCAAAATATTATCCCTTAATACTACCTTCAATTAATTCTTAATTATCTTTCTTCTGTCTGTATTTTCTAATTTTCTCTAACATCCGTTCTTTTAGTACTCAAAACAAGCAAACATAAAACCTGCCTTATAAAATTAAAGACATAAGCTTTGCCAAATTAATCTTGCCATGAATTACTGGCACCTACTAATATTTGATAATTCCCTAAGCCAAGTCCTTGACACAGAGTAGAACCAATCTTCTCTGAGTGACAGAAATGAACAGTAAACTGGTTTATCTCCTGGCCCATGTAACAGGAATTTTACTGATCAATCTGAGTTCAGCTTGCTGAAAAAAAAAGTCAAATTTTCTAGTCTATTTACTGCAAAAAGGAAAATCTGCTATTAAGTTGCCATAATGTAACATATGGAGAAAAATCAAAGACACATCAAACAAACAGCAGATCAAAGTTGAGATTTGTTCCAGTGCCAGCAGCAGCTTCTGCTGCCTGGGTGCCTTTATCATGAAGTCACTTCTCTTCAAGAAATGGTAGCAAAAAGTTACTTGGCTTAGTTCCCCAAGCACTCTCTTTTGTCCAAAATCCATTCCTTTGTCTTGTGTGCCTTTTCATGGCTATCATTCCCCCAACCTCACTTCTATACTGTATTAACTTTACATTGAAAGTGTAGTTTGGAGAATGTCTGTGCTTGGACAGTGATTGTGATATTCACTATTTCTTATGAACACACAGGTCTTCCAATTTTATTCTGATAATCCCCATCTATCTTCCAAAAACACTAACATAGATAGTGCTACCAGGTGTTCTTTGGGAGAAAATTTTCTGTAGTCTGCTCTATTTGAGAAATACTGGCTTAAAACCATCTGAACAGGTTTCTTCCTTGTAATATTTCTAGCACCTTAAGTAAATCGTGCTGCTGCAGGTGGCTGAGGATTTACTGTGAAGCATTTCGCAATGTATGTGACCAAGGAGACATGTAAGTGTGCCTTTGTGTGGGTGTGTGTGAAGCACACATTTGCATAGCGTGCAAGTGGGGATTCCAAGAAAATCTTTGTCAAATGTTGATTTGAGTTCTAAAACTCTAAAACCTACAAGGACTGGACAGAAAGTATAATGAGTGGGGTCTCTGGCACAGTGGGTGGGTGGTTCTTCAGAACTGGGCAAAGCCTGCTCAGCCCGGCTGACTGACATTGAGCAGTTTCGGGGCTTTCTTTCAGATCTTCTGATTTTTCAAGAGAAGTGATCTAACTTCATAAAAAATGTCTGAAGTTTTAGAAGTTGGAAAATAATCTGAATGCTTTTCAAAACACAGTGGGGGAATCATACAAAACACACTTGCCAACTAGATCCACCCCATAGGCTGATGGCTTGCCAACTCTGAAGTCCATGCCTCTATTCCTTGCCACACAGGGCTGTGCTACCTGCTATATTGCAGGGTGCCTTGTGTGAATTTCAACCATGTGTTGTGTTGCATAGTGCCTCAGGTGTGTAATGAGAATGCTAATTCATTCACTGAATACTACATGTAGTGTTCAGTACTCACGCCTAAGGTATTTGAACCTTTACCGTAGGAAGTCAAGTGTTAACTAAAATTTAAGGTTAGGAAACAGAGAAATTAAAAAGAATAAGTTTATCACTCATGGTCAAAAGTTACTAAGTTGCGGCAGAAGAGTAGGGGTTTAACTCCAGGTCTGTAAACTTGACCACTGCTTCTGTGTTCATAGTTCCTGTCTTCAATGCGGCTGGGGAACTTATAATAGATATTCAATAGATACTCTTGAATTTTTGGTATTGAATGTAAACTCTTTGAGAAGGGAAACTATATCTTCTATTGTTTTTGGGTAGCTGGATATCTATGTATCTGTCTATCAACCACATATCCAATTATTCTACAGAAAAGAACTGATAGAGCTGAGCACATAGTTGGTTCTAAAGAATCACTGTCTAGTAGATTCTTCATGTGTTACTGAAGTAATGTATGTAGTGGCAAAAAATCATCTGACATCAAGCCAATAAATTTGATCTTGTCACTTACTAGTCGGGCCCCCTCCCCAAATACTGCAGACTTTCATCTATAAAGCAAGTGCGTTGGGCTAGAAATTCCACGGGTTCTTTTCTAGTCCGAAGGAATGGGTAACTCTGATGGGTCTGTGTTGCTGTAGAGACCAAGCTGAGAAACGAGACTTCTGGTTTGAGTTTGGCAGTGGCTGTGTATGAGTTAGGACAATGCCTGTTGCAAATAACAGAAAACAAAGACATCTCCCACCCCAATCATCTCAAGCCAAATAGGAATGCACCAGCACCCAGGAGGGCTAAGTCCAGTGTTGACTTCAGAGGCACCTGGGGGTCCTGTCCCCAGACTATTCCTTCCTCCATTTCTCTGTACAGAGCTTTGCTTTGTGTTGGCTTTATTCTCATGCTCCTCGGGGTCATAGATATCTTTGTTTCTTTCTTTCTTTTTGAGATAATGTTGGTATACAACACTGCACATGATTTAGGGGAATAGGTTCACAAACAATTTAGCTAAAATAAAGATGAACTCCTGCCATTTGGAAGGATGGCAGATGGAAGTGGAGTTCCATCCAGTTATGCTCCGTGAAATAAGTCAGAAGGAAAAGGACAAATAGCGGAGGATTTCACTCACAGGTGGAATATAGAGAAACAAAACAAGGGAGCTTACCTTTGGGCTTTAAAACCAGCTATGCCCTCAAAGGTCAGTAATGGAAAATTTCCAAGTAATATCCTTGTTGACAAGCTTATACTGAATGGATTTCCCTCTCAGACACAGGAGATAAGAAGGTATTGGAAGCGTCATCATTATATCCCACTCTTCCCAAAACCCCAAAGAAAAACCCATTGTTATCCACAAAAGATGTCATCTTGGTAGGAGGGGAGGCAATGCATTGTTTTCTGTTGCTGTAAAACCTATATAGAGGCTTCTGACAATGCCCATTTTTGATCTCACAGCTTTTGGGGAGCAGGCAGCAGGCAAAGCTTAGTTGGGTTGTCTGTGCAGGGTCTGAGGAGACTGGACCAGATGCTGCCACATGGGAAGACTCCAAGGTTCTGGAGACAGGTTCAGAATCGAGTTCCAGATTGCTCTTTGCTAGTTGTCTGTCATTCATTGAAGAAATGACTCCCTTTCTTATCCCCCCCTTTTTAAAAATTTAGACCCTCCATTTGTAAGTGGCCTTAATAATACTCAAGTGGAAGACCCAAAGAATGGACACTTGTGGAAGAGCCTGTTAAGTATAAAAGCTCCATGAATGAGATGCAACTGATTATCAAATTATGGTAGATTTTCCATTGATGTAAAATCAAGTGATATGTTTATTTGATGATGTCAGCATAGAAAACTATAGCACTTTGCCCTGGCGCCCACAGTGCTGGGTCATAAGGGCCTTCGCCTGCCCGATATCATAATGCCTACCTTTCACATATTTTGAATTTGAGATTTGTGCAATGCTCTGTAAGACTAAATAATAAAAAAGTACTTCAGAGAAACTTACATAAATATTTAATAGGAAAACATGTGTTTTTTGGGAGGAATAAAACTTGTGGATGGGCAAAAATTATAGGTAGGCTCTGCAGGTGTCTGTCTATAACATAGCAGTTTTTACCATGAAATGTTAGCAGGACTTAACCTCCTGTTTCCAGAGAATTTTCCCTTTGATCACAGAATCAAGAGTGGATCTGCAGTGAGAACGCTGCGTTGATTCTTCTTCCACTGGACAAGGGAGTTTCTCCATGGTTGAAGCAGGGATTCCTTAATATCTCTCCTCCTGCCCCCGCTTCCATTTTGTTCTAGTTTCTGATGAATTTGGCCACAGGAAAGCAGTGAATCTTGCTGTCTATAAATATAACTGATTTCCCTACGAGTTTAGAATTCAGCCTAGAGAAAAGTGAGATGAGGAGAGAAAAATCCTATTAGGATCATTTTCTTCATTCCAATAGGGCTGATGGGGGACTGGGGTCTTCCTGCCAGCATACCCTCGATGACTTTGTCCAGCTGATTTTTAAATAACTTGGATGATTGGCCTCTTTTTCTTTTTTTTAATTTCCCTTGGGAATTCATTCTTAACAGAGCTGACTCTCAGGAAGTTCTTCTTGACATAATATTATTGTGTCCAATTTCTTCATACATTTCCTTTGATTCAGCTTCACCCCATAAAGAAATCAATAAGAATAAAAAAGAGAAAGGAAAGCAGTTAGGAGGTAGACTGGGCAGAGAAGTTGTTGGCTGCTCAGAGGAGGTAGATAAAGCAAGCTGTGCCAAGATAGGTTACAAGAAGGGAATACTTCTAGACTGTCTTCCGCCATTTTACCTATCTCTCACCTCCCACCTCTGGATCTCTGGCAACCACCATATCTGTGCTGTGTATCTTTGAATTTTTTTTTTTAAGATTCCACAAATACATGAGGTCATACAGTATCTGTCTTTCTCTGTCTTATTTCACTTAGCATAATGTCCTCAGGATCCGTTCATGCTGTCACCAATGGCCAGGCATCCTTTTTTAAGGCTGAATAATGGTCAAAGGTACAAAGTTCCAGTTAAAAGATAGTCACAAGGTAACTTGTGATGATCACTAATAATGCTGGACTGCATATTTGAAAGTTGCTAAGAGAATAGATCTGAAAAGTTCCCATCACAAGAAGAAAATTGTAGCTAGTGTTAGGATGGATGTTAGTTAGACTCAGTATGATCAGATTTCCCAACATGTACCAATGTTGAATTGATTGAAACTAATATAATGCTACATGTCAGTTATACCTCAAGAAAAAGAGGAAATAATTGGAGGGAAGTGACCCTAGGAATGGGCCTGGGAGGCAGTAGTGGTTCAGGATCAACAGCAAATTTCCTTTATAATTTTGAGCTTTCCCTAAATGAAATAGTGTCTCAAGATGTTGATTTCAGTAATCTTTATGGATTTGGCCAATTTTTAAGTTGCTAACTTTAAATTGATATTTAATCCATTTCGAAACTCCATAGCTATTTCTGTTAAGTCTCGTAACCTACATTTTTAACATGGGTCTCAGGAGGACTAGGGAGAGAGGGTGAGGAAGACAGTCTTTCTCTCTTCCACACTGTAACACAGTCTTCCCTTTTCCCACACTTTCCCCCCATTCCCTCCCCAACACCCTCCCCCACAGCCTCCCCCCACAGCCTCCTCCTCAGCAAACACCTCCATCCTTGTGTCTCTCTTGTTGAACTTAGACTCACAAAATGGTAGATTTCTGAAGGACACACAGAGGACAGACAGGTAGCACATAGAGGGTTCTACTGAATCCTGAGCCAGAATAAGCACATTCACCCCCTCTTTCCCTCCTGTTGGGGAAGTCAGGAGCAAAGATCCCCCTTGGGGTGTTGAGAGAATAAAGGCCTCACATGACATTCTTAGGTGTCCTGGTAAAAGGCACATGGACTTGAGGGAGATTCAAAGAACTATTTCCTTGGATCAGCCACAGTCATGTCTGGTTTAAACATTCAAGCCTTGCTCCACTTCTCATAGGTACTAGACCCCAAAACCAACTGTTTAACACACCTCAATGACTCACCATTGTCCTGGGAATAAAATTCAAAATTGTCCATGTGGATGACAAGACCCTGATTGACCCAGTTTGTTTCTTTTTTTTTTTTTTTCCATTTGTGCATAAAAGAGCTGGGGTGTAGGCCGGGGTGCGGGAGTTGAGAGGTTTCATCAGACAGAGGGGGAAGCAGAACAGGCAGATCTGCTGAAATACGATGCTGAGGGGAGCAGCGGGTGAGACAGGAGAGGTCTGCTGTGCCATGTGGGAAGCTCCCTGGCTGGGGATCGAACTCGTGCTATTGTGGCTGCTGATAGCTTTATAGTGCTGAGACTTAACGCCTGCTCTACCAGGTAGGCCCCCTGGTCTGGTTCTTTGACCTCACACCTGGCTAGTTCTGTCTTCTACTCAAACTGACCATCCATTTCCTCACGAGTGCCACCCTCTCTGTGCTAAGCGGCCTCTGGAGACCATCCCTGGGCCTCTTCCCTTCCCTAGCTAGTCCCCACTTACCTGTCACCCCCTTGCTTCATCACCACATCTTCAGGGACACTTGCTCTGTCCACCTCCACTCCGAGACTAGGTGGGGTTCCTGTTGCAAGCTCTCATGGGACTTTGCCTCCAGGTTAGGTGTAATTAGACACCTGTCACAAGTGCACAGGTGTGTCCCCTCCTCTGGACAGTGCACTTCACAGGGACATACACCTTGTCATCTTTGCTCACCACAGACACAGCAGGGCCTTCTGGTGGCTTGTGCGCACTGCAAACTCACTTGTTTCCTCAGGAAAAATGGCTGCGGGAGGCAGCCCCAGCGCAGACACAGGCCCACTGAGAGCGAGATGTGACCTGTCTGGGAATGCCCAGAGAGTCACCGCTATGGGTGGTGGTTCAGAGTGGTTAGAATGGTTAGCACCAATGGTTTGAACAAGTCAAGGAGATCTTTCCCAACTGAGACTAGCTTGCTGCCAGTTAAGCCATCTGAGCAATGCTCCAGGCGCCCCACAAGTGTCTTCACGTGGGCCCCTGGGTTTATTAAACTCACGATTGGAGATGCACACCCCTCCACGCATCCCAGATATTTGTACAAAGTAATTACCAACCTCCTGAGTATTTTGTCTCTTTTCCTATTGCTTTCCCTGACTTCTTAGAAAAAATACGTACTTCCAGAAGTTAATAAGAGTTCCTCCTTCTCGCTGAGAAGGGAATGCATCTTAGTTCCTTCACAGCAGCCAGCGCTCTGTTAAATAAACTTACAATGATACTTAGGATAACAACCTCAGCATATGTCTTGGGAAAATTAAGAGGCTCTTAGAGAACCTTTTTATTTTTCTTATATTGTGGCTAGCTCCCTAGGATATCTAAGTCCGAGTTAAATGTGTATTAAAAAGAGTGAAGAGATTCACTGGCGTTACACAGATAAACACGAACTATTAATTATTCCGGAGCTGTATTGTTCCAAGACACAGGTCAAGGGAACCGGTGATAAGGAAGCCCAATGGCTGCGGGGGTCCCAGGAACACTGAATGAGCCGGTCCTCCCTCCTGAGGAGGGAGGAGGCTGTTCCAGAGGCTTCCTTAGGGACAGTGTACATGGGATTTGGGGATTTGGGGAGGTGAGAGTGAGTGGTGTTCACTGAGCCAGACGGGGCCTGGAAAGATCACGAGAAGCAGCAGCATTGGATCCTGTTAAGTCTGAGTTGATGAAGAGCTTCTCACACAGACCCGGCCAGTGCTGGGGACACAGCGGCTGGCCCAGAAGCAGGACGTCATGTCCCCCAATTTTCCCTAAGTCCTAAGGAAGGACACAAAGGAGTCAGCCGTGGGTGATGCTATAACGGCCCACACTGAACCATCAGGGTTAGGACACACGGGCCAGAGGAGGTGACCAGAAAGGAGGAGGCCAGGCCCTCATCTCCTAGGTCAAGTCCTCCTTCACTCCCACCCCAGGCTCTTATCACCTGGGTGCCTTCTTCCATCACTGCTCTTTTACCCACCAGGCACTGAGGGTTTCCTTTTCTTTTCTTTTTAAAAGACTTATTTATGCATACGAGAGCTGGAGTGTAGGCCAGAGGAGTATGTGGGGATGGTGAGAGGATTCACCAGAGACAGAGCGGGGAGCAGAACAGGCAGACTGACCGAAATACACTGTTGAGGGGAACAGCGGGGAGACAGGAGAGGTCTGCTGCGCCATGTGGGAAGCTCCCTGGCCGGGGATCGAACTTGTGCTGCAGTGGCTGCCACTAGCTTCATAGTGCTGAGGTTTAACCCATTGGGCCACCAGGGAGGCCTGGGTTTCATGTTCCTGGTGGTCATTGTCACTATTGTGGAGCGGGCATTTAGGTCAGGAGACTAAGGTCTGTCTTCGTCCCTGTCACCCAGACCGTGGTACAGATATGGTTCCTGTACAAAGTCTTAGAGATTCCACAGCAGTCTTGCAAATCCTCAGACGCAATTTACCAATTTCTCTTGCTATCTGATCCTAGTCCCGACCTGGCTTCTTGGCTGAACAGCTCTGCATTTTCAGTCCTGGCTGCTGGTTGCAGATGGACCCTCTGCAGGAACATCAAAGAGACCATAGTCTGTCTCTTTTGGAATCTACTACAAGAGTGGAATTTTCTTTGTTTTTTCTTCTCTAATGCTACAGTTGTTTGAACAAACACTGGTATTGATGGTGCAGGTGGCCAGCTTCACTCCCTGCTGGGTGCTTTAATTAGCCTCCTTGCTGGGTCAGTTGTTGGCTGCCTGCTGGGTGTTCCTGGATGCTGGAGCATGTGGGTGATCTGGGAGGGCTCTTGTGTTTCTTATTGGACTCTGCAGAGATTATTGCTTTTAAAAGATAGCTGGGCTCCATGGAATTGCTCTGCTCTTGCTGTTCTTTGAAACACACCCATAATCATGTTTGTTCTATTATCCTCTGATTAAAAACTTAGGTGCAGAATGTGGAGTCAAATAACATGGGTAAAGAAACCAGATGGGAAAATCTTTTCCCATTGTTTAAGCTAAAAATTTAGTAGGACACTAACCAAGAGGAAATTGTGGTCTCTTCAGTTTCACATGTTAGCTGGGATAACAGGGTGGAAGATGGACTAGAATAGATTTTAATGTGTGCTTTGCTATGACCTAGCCATTGACCTTAAACCAGTCATCTTAACTTCTGTGGTCATTGTTTTTTCAGGGATGCATTAAATGGACCAATTCTAAGAACCTTTCTGCTTCTAACATTCCAGGGAGACATGGTATACAAACCTTCAAGGTTTATAGAGAATCGAACTGTTCTAATCCAGGGGGGATTGGAGGTGATGGCCTTCATTTTCTCCTTGGAAAAGGAGTCTCTGCCCTGGGGTCCCTGCTTGCAATGCTATTATCCCACAAGACAAGTAAAAGAGTGAACCATCAGGTGACATCATAACTACTCTGTACAGTAATCACAAATTATTATAATTCTTAAAAGATTAGGATATTGCTGTGTAGACCCTTTAGACAGTGTTGTGAGAAATAGGGGGACTATGGTTCCACCTGAACCCCACGCAGCCGATGCTGCTTGTACCCACCCCGATTCCCATGACTGGGCAGGTGCATGCCTCTTCCAGCTGCTGCTGGTGTTGGCTGCTAATGGCTCACACCTGCTCTTCCCACACACTTGCCTTTAGCTGATCGGAGCTGTCTTGCCTCCTTCCTTTCTGCTTCCTTTCTGCCAGTGCCCTGGCCCACTCCCCAGGCACCTTTCCAACAAGTAATTCCCAATGATTCCAAACTTCGAATAAGGAGGCAGAGTCTAAGATGGAAACCTGCAGCATCCCTGGTAGTAAAATCACCAGTGAAGAGTAGAAAAGTGACTTTGCTTCATATATTTATTGGGTACAGGAAATCCCAGAGAAACATTTCCACAGCATTGAGGCATCTTTCCTCCATGTGAGGTAGGAAAAATAATACCCTACTCACAGTCATCATGCTTTCTTCCATTTTCCCTGCTATTTTTGCTGAAGTTTGAATGAGAATAGGAAGAGTGCCGAATATCACATTGTACTGAAGCCTTATCACAAAGCCAGCTCACAAAGCCTTGGTGGTGATAACAAAAGACCATTGATATGAATAGCAAGAGAGGGGAGTCATTACTACCCAAAATACCCCAGCAGGTGAATGTGGCTGACCTCCTTGCAGGTCCCTGAAAATTGTGAAAGGGGATGCAGTTTCTTGGGAAAAATAAAGTACTTCTCTATTCAACCTAAAGCAGTGACTCTTTCTCATCAGAGGGTGGCAGAAGCCCCCTGTTCTGCCTTCACTCTCCTCTTGTAGCAACTGAGGTGAATCCAGTCACTGCTCCCTCTTGTCTGCTAAGCAAGACCTGCCCAGTTCTCAGTCTGGCCTAGTCCAAGCTCTCTGGCTTCCGTTATCATGATTCTTCCCTCCCTGGCTGCCATTTTTACTCCTATGATGGTTCATTTCCTGATGGGCAATGAGGGTACCACCTGGTGCTATTCATCTACATCCTGTGGTCAAATCATCCCTCAGGGCTGAAGAGACCAGACTTAGTTCTCTAAGTGAAGGGATCATTCTTTCCAGTTCCCAGACCCCTTCCCTGGCTTCAGGTGTCCTGAATCATCTACTTGGGCTTCTTTCCTATGCATCATTTTGTGATCTCTCCCTGCCTCTTCTCCCCCAATGTCTCACAACTCTCTAGCCACATTAACTTCTTCCAGTTCCTCAAAGCAGGACTCTGAGGCTCTTTGTCTACCCCATTCTTTCAGTCCAGAGCAGGTTTCTCCCTGTTGTTCATTTGTTCAGTTTCTACTCATTATTCTGACAGCTTAATAACCCTTGGAAGCAGCCGCAAGAGTGTCCAGCAGTGGACACTGCACAGGCACAATGTCTGGACTTGGATTTCATTTTTACCACTTACACATTGGGCCCTGGGAATTTGTTTAACCCCTCTAGGCTTTATCGTCCTCATCTATACGATAGGAACAACTTAGAATGTTGTTAGAAAGCTTAAACAGATAACTTAAGGGGTCCGGGAAGGTGGCACTGGTGGCACAGTTTAAATTTTTTTCCCAATGTCATCAATAATATTAAGCTGAGCAATTAGAAAAATCCCAAACCCCACCCCAATCTACAGGCAATCTGTATGACAAAACAAGTTGACAAGGTATCTTCATGAACCCTAAATACAGTAGGAGGTGACAAACCACCAATACCCAAGGCTTGAGTTACACAGTCAAGTGCGCTGGAGAAAGCAAAGGACAACAATGCGGTGTCCACACACGCCTGGGTGCAAAGCAAGCCAGGTGTGCAAAGCAAGCCAGGTGTGCACTGGGAGCCAGAGGTTAGCCTGAGAGCAACTGCTGACACGGGGGAGGTAGGACTCCCAGGTAATGCAATCTGAAGGGACCCAGTATTCAGCACCCCGAGAACTCTCAAAAATAAACAAAACTGGACTTTAAGACAGGGTCCTACAGGGAGGAGAAACTGCCAGGAATAAGATCCAAAGTGAGCAGCACCGGGTCAACAGAAGCAAGAGCGTCCAGGAGGAAGAGGAAGCTGAAGCGAGGTTTTCTGTCAGGAAGACAATGATGCGCATTTCACAAAATCAGCAGAAGAGGGAGCTCTAGAGCCACGATGTTAGGAAGGAAAACAACCCAATTCCCTATAAAAATGAACAACAAAAAGCTTGAGCTCCAATTCCAAAAAAAGATGTTAAAAATGGAATAAGGAGCAGAATAACATTCCTGCAGACAATTAAAGCATGCCAGAAGGAACATGTTTACAAGGTGGATGGGAACATACTCTCAAGTGCAGAGAGAAAAGCGAGGGAAGTCTGAGCGTAGAGCTGGGTGGGCAGGGGAAGGCGTTCTGGGGGGATCGCGGAGACCTCACGGGGGTTTTCTAATCCCGAGACGACCAGGCAGAGCAGCTGGGGTGCCACGCCGGCCAGAGGCTTAGTAACAAGGGGCTGCCTGGAGCAGGGCTTGTTGTGGGAGAGACCCCGATGGCCTGATCCTGCCTGGATGACGGGCACGCCCCGCGGGCGAGCAGAAAGCGCGGAGCTGGGGTCAGCAGTGAGCGATCGCGCAGGAAGCGACCGGGAAGGTGTTCCCAAGAGACCTTGGAGCCCTTCCTGGGTCCACTTACTGGGCAACAGGCAGGCAGCCCGGGGGCCTATCAAGCTGCTTCAAAGTGACGGGTTAAAGTCGCAAAGGTAAAGTCACTAAGCAAAGTTAGCGCGCAATATCCGCGGATGGACTGGTCCCTATAGAGGAGAGGAGCTATTAAAAATTTTAATTGAAGTAACATTGCATCATAGTATTATGTAAGTTTCAGGTGTACATCACTAAAAATCAACCTCTGTATCTACTTCATTAAGGTCAGCCCTGAAAGTCCACATCTGTCCACACAATCGCCGACCACCACCTTCTGTCCCTCCCTCTCACCACTCTAGACCGCCCACCTTAGCAATCACAGCACCTCACTGTGGCTTTCAGTCGTCTCTCCCAGTGACCTTTGCCGTGGACCCAGCTGACAAGTCCTTTTCCTTTCCATCAGGGTCTGAGGATGGACCTTCCCTCACTTGCAAACACGTCATTGATGTGGGGCCCTCCCTCCATTGTATTCAAGCAGCAACTTTGCCTCTGGTAAACCCATTTAAAGGTCAAGGATGGCCTAATTTCTTTTTCTAGCACTGACCTTTACCTGCAATTCCATCTGCTTTCTTGACATTTTCACAGGATATCTGAAAAAATTTTCAGATTCAACTTACTAAAACAACATCGACTTCCCCCTTACTCCTTGCCAGTCTCTCCCTCGTCAATAAACGATGCCGCCTTTGCTAGTTCTTTTCAGGTCAAAAGCTAGTGCTTTCCTGCCAGTACCACATTCGCTGTGAATACATTATCGGTGTCTTTTTCCTAAACACACTGAATTCATCTACGCCCTGGATGCCATTAAATCCTCTCGGCGTCCCCTCCCATACCTGTCCTTAGTGCCACAGTCTTCCAGCTGATGTCCCCGCTGTTGCTCCCACGCTCCAACCATGTCCACCCAGGAGCAGGAGCAAACCAGGCCATGTCACTCCACCATTTAACCCCCCCAGTGTTTTGTGATTTTCCATAGACTAAATCCTGAACAAGATTTATGGCCCTGTGTAAACAGCTAGTTTGTCTCTGCCCTACTCATCACCCCCTTCCCATCACGTCCCAGACACAAGGGTCCTCTTTTGTGCTGGAAATTTTTAAGTGGAGCACCTTTGGGGTAAAATAGGAGTGGTCCATGGTGCTGAGGGCCTGGCAGAGATTCCCTGAAAGGAGTGGTATTTGTGCTGGGATGTGAAGAGCTGAGAGAGAGAGAGAG
>PVIJ01017158.1:0-30638 GCA_004024925.1 Scalopus aquaticus
TTATTTCACTGAGTATGATCCCCTCTAATTCCATCCATGTCGCTGCAGATTGCATGTGTTTATCTTCTTTCCATGATGAATAGTATTCCATTGTGTATACGTACCACATCTTCTTGATCCAGTCATCTATTTTTGGACATCTGGGTTGCTTCCATACCTTTGCTATTGTGAACAGTGCCGCAATGAACATACGGGTGCATGTATCCTTTCGAATTAGTGTTTTTGGGTAATTTCCCAAAAGTGGGATTGCTGGGTCGTATGGAAGCTCCATGTTTAGCAGTTTGAGGAATTGCCATACAGCTTTCCATAGTGGTTGGACCAGTTCACATTCCCACCAGCAGTGTAGAAGAGTTCCTTTTTCTCCACATCCTTTCCAGCGTTTGTTGCTGCCTCTATTTTAATAGGCTGGATTTTAAAAGATAAGAGACTCCATGCAGAAAAAAAGGAGAAAGACATTCTATATGGAAGAAATGATCTGAACAAATACAAACAACTGTGAAACTTCACAGCCTAAGGAAGCTTAATATTTGATATATTTGGAGTATCTGCCTAGCTCAGGCCTCCCCCCAAGCTTGGACAGGCAGAAAAATAACAATGCCTGTGGCCAAGTGGAATAGAGAGCTAGGTCAGAGGAAGATGGTGGAAGATGCCAAAAAGAGAAGCTGCTATTTGCTGTTTTTTGGACTTCACCAATGCTATTTTTCCCAGCAGTCACTGCTGCCTGCTTGATCATTAGCACCGAGCATCTTGTTTGTTTCCACTAGACGGAAGTAATATACTATTATGCAAATTATCTTAACTCCAAGTAAGGAATCACAGGCCAGTCAATAATGTTGATGTATTATGAAAGGGCAGTTCCTCCTGGAAGAAATAACACGAGGAGCTGATCATAAGCAAACATTTTGAAGCCTGCAGAGGACTGGTCCCTGCAGCGCAATCTATTATCATATTTCCACATAATTAGTTTGTTTTCCACTTGAAATCAGAAAACGATTCGACATTGCCTTTCCTGCCTCAGGATGGAAGAGCATCCAGTGGAATTCTCCTGCGAAGGTTCATATGGTGAATAATTAGTGTGAATTAATCTGTGGAAATTAAAGTTTGGAATATTGTAGAACTCATGAATACTGCATGGGATGGCTGGATGGAGGAGAAGAGCACCACTTCCGTGGTCGACAATCACAGAGGACTGCTGGCAATCCATTTTTTAATCAGTGCTGCACAAACCAGAGGGTTGAATATGGTTACAGGCTGTGGAGAAATACTGTCAGGTTTGTATAGGCAGGACAGAGAAATGTTTCCAGAGATCCTATATTTTTGTTCATTTTCAGTAGTTCTTAATTGAAGGGGATACCTGGAATCAGAGGATTTTTCTCCAGTCAGTGCTGATGACATGAACTACTTTAATCCTTGCAACTGATCTGTGTCTTCAACTTTATGATCTCCCATTTTATTTATGCAAACTCAGAAAGGTATGGTGACTGGCTTGGGTCACTAGCTTTGAAGTGCAGGTAACTGATGGCGAAACCCAATTGCTTAAGAGTGAAAAATTCATGGACCGAATCCATACTGGTCTAGGTTCAAATTTTTAATTCATCTAAAGATCAGTCTCCTGAACTGAAGTGTGCATGATGATGGTATATAGTTTATAAAGTTGCCTGAGGGTCACGTGAAATAGTATGTGAAAGTCCTTTGCACATGATCTGGCACATAGTAGGAGCACAAAAAATTTTATTTACATTCAAAGAGACAAATCCTTTCTCACAGATTAGTCTGACACTCAACAATACAAGCCTCTTATCATTCTTATCATGTCTTGGGAATAATAACCTCAAACAATGGCAGGATCTTGTTATAACTCCCTTTCTCTTATAGCCCTAAGATGGCAATTTCCCCAAGCATTTGCTTACCTGAAAATACATTGAAATGGAAAATTTGCAAGTGATCAGGGTGAATGTCTCCAATTATTAAATGATTAGAAAAATGGGACAGCAGGAATACACAGCAGGGGAACTTTTTTTTTTTAAGTAAAAAGCACAGATATTTTTTGTAGATTATAGAATGGTTTTATTTTCCATGACTATAACACACTTTAACAGTAGTTGCTTATGATTACTAGAGCAATATGGTCACCAGAGTTGAAAATACAGTAAAAGAATAAAGCATATTTTCAAAGAAACAAATAGTTTATTTTCTTTTTCCTCCAAGTATAAGTGTAGCACTTGTTATAGCAGAAAGCTACATAAAAGTAAAAAAAAAAAAAAACCTCACCATAACCTTCAAAATCTCCACGTTAACAGTTTATGACATTTTTGTGTGTTTTCTTCCAATTTTTTTCTGGGCATATTTTTCCATGATTATTGTCATACTCTATCTGCAATTTAAATTTTCATTTTCACTTAAATAAAAAAATAATCATTTTTACAAAGGCTTTAAAAGCCTGGGCATTTTTTGAAATAAAAATAATGCATAATCAACATACACAATATTAATTGCTCTCAAAACAAGGAATTGTTTTCAGATTCAAAAATCACCTTTTCTTTATCCGAGAGAGTGCTTTCCAATCCAAATGCACATTTGCCTCTCAGGCATCTGTTGGATTTGGAAGAGGTTTCCAGATTGAGTTGAGAAATGGTCATTACAGTTAAGCTGCAACTTCAATCTTGAAAATGAATGAATGGATCCAGTCCAGTCCTTTGGCTGAAACCCAGTCTTTAAAATCCAGCAGAACAATGAGTATGTGGCTTCGCAGCCAGCTGGTATCAGACATGGGCAGGGAGAGTGTCAAAATATTAGTGACTTTTTTACATTTGTCAAAGCTGAGGCCAATACAAGAAATGCAGACAGCTTGCAAATGTGGGTTGTGCACCAAAGGGTTTTTGTGTGTGTTTTTTTTCAATCTTGCCCACCGGATGTCAACATTTCCTTGCTTTCTGACTACATCTCGAGCAAAGACAGAGTGAAATATCTTTTACTTTGAATATGAAAACTGCTATAGATTTATCATCAATGCATCAGCCACTAATTTATTACACTGGGGCAATGTACTCAGCTGGAATAAAGGGGCCATCAGCATTTCCATGGCAATTCCTCCTTTTCTCTCCCCGGTTTATAACTCATCTGCTTACTCAGTTGTTCCTGAACCTGGCAGGCAAGGTCTCAGTGGGAGAATAAATATATTTATACAAAATGTTTAAGAAAGGCTGCCCACATTGAGTTAGAAAAATAAGCATATGCTAGTGCTGTCTGGCACTCTCTTTGCAATTCCTGTATCTCTCCAAAAGGGAAAAAAAAAAATCTACAACCGAACATTTTTATTTTATTTTTAAAAGAAACACTGCTGGCAGCCAATGTGCAATATGGGCTTGATGATGTGTGTTTTTTTTTTTTTTTCCTCTTGCTCTCCTCTTTATCTTTTTTGTTTTGCCTTAAGAAAAAAAAAAAACAACATCGTATAGGAGAACAAGTCATTGCTTCCAGAATCAAGTCAAATCAATTATTCACTTGCATGTGTAGCTGAGGTGTCTTTCTCCATCTCTCTTCCATATTCCTGGGGTGAAAGTGGGCTTTCTTACATAAGGCTATAGAAACATATATATGGGAAACAGTCAAGTCAGACACCGCTAGATCTTAATCATCTCCTCTTACCACTTGTCAGCTGTGTGTTTAGGTACATAAACCTTGCTGAATCCCAGATTTCTCCTCTGTAGTGTGGGGACATTAAATATAAATTGTGAACATTGAGTAAATCCAGCATAAATAAATAAATCCACAACTGAACACTTGTTTGGTTTTATACCTTCCCCTCTTTGCTGCACCAGGTGAGATTTATCTTTGCTAAAATAGAAGATGAAGGAGGAAGTGGAGGATGAAAAGACTATTTAGTCTATGGAGTCACTAATAATGATAATAAAAATGAATAAATAAAGTTCTACACAATTTACAGCTCTGAGGCACTTGTATAATCATTAGGGCCTTCAAATTTCACAGCATCCTAGTGAAGTAGTTCTTACAAGTATTTCCATTTTGTTAATGAGAAAACGAAGGGCATGAAAGATTATACAACATGTCTAAAAATATAGTATTTGGAATGACTAACTAGACAGAAGAAAGATAGTGAAAAGATGTTTGACCACGCTAATTTTTGCCAAAGCCCTGTGCTCCTGGAAAACAGCATCAGTCAAAAGATCCCCTCAACAACTTTGATATTCCCCCAAATGACTTATTGCAAAGAAATGTTGGGGGAGAGAGGACAACTTGAACAAACTCCATAGATAGGTTTTTACGGACCCCACCCCCACCTCAGACCAAAGAGATCCAAGACACCAAGGACTACAAATCCCATAATGTCATCATCATTGAGGGGGGGGTTGCTGGGAACTTAGGGCGGAGTCAAGCAGTCAATTTTGGTATATAACCAGACATGTGGGCTTTGGTGTTCTTTTGGCTGTTTGCCGGGTTTTAGTGCGCCACTGGGATTCCAGCTCAGAGGAACTGGTAGGACGCATTCACTAATTTATTCTCTTTATTTCCCCTTAATTTGTTCTTTTTTATTTCCCTTTCTTTTGTAAATAACCCTTTATTAATTTTATTGTGTGTGCCTGCAGTTGAGTCTTATTATAAATCCCTTTTAAGAACATGGGTGAGGACCCACAGTCAGCCACCCCATCTTATATTGGGGCTGCCCAATATCAGAACCACCCTTTCCATATGACTTACACATGATTCAGGAAGACCACCTTGTTTATCAGTAGCAAGACCAGACACAGCTGTTCCAAATTCTCATTCTTTGTCACATACATGATTAGCTGAGCTGTGTTTTGTTGTTTTTTTTTTTAACCACTGAGCAACCTGGCCAAAATATCTGCCTCTTCGACTTGACCAAATTTGCTCAAGGCTCTTTTCCTCACTGGGTCTCTGAATGTTGGCCCACTGCTGAGTGCTGGAACTTGGGACAACTCCTCCTTTATGGCCCATCCTGGGCATCAGCTGATTTCAGTGGATAAGGAAGGGAGACAGCAATTGTCTACTCCTGCTGCCCACCTGCCCCACACCCACACACACACACACACACACACACACACACACCTGTCCTTGTTTACTCGCCTAGAAAAGAATCCTTTTCTGTGTGAAATGCTTGATTATGGTCAAGCATTCTCTCTATAGCAACAGTCTTCCTTCCTTTATTATAATCTTTTAAAATAATCTCTCTTTACTTATGTCTAGATTTGTTTTATGTTTAACGTTAATATTAATGATTGCTAACATCAGTGTTGTACTTAGTATCAATACACATTTTCATAACCTATAATTGTATTCATCTTCGTGATTATGTTTTTTAAAAAATGCTTCCTCATTAATTATCTCTTCAAAATGATTCCTCATTATCAACAGCACAATTACTACCCCATTTTAAAATCATAATGTGTGAGGATGAGAAATAAAGGGACATTGTATTTCATACAATCTCGTAAATGGAAGTAAAATAGGCCGTTATGTACAAGAACAGTTTCCAGGTCCACTGTTCTTTCCGTTACTTCATAGAAACAAGTCAGACTGGGCTTACACTGATTTGAAAAATGCCAGTCTTCTGTGAAATGAAGATACAGGTGATGACGCTTAAGCTGTAGGAATCTTTCTTTACACAAGATATGTCTACAACCTAACTTTGATCTATAATTTTATTTTATTTTTCTTCACTGACTGTATAATCTTCAAATTCCATAAAATCCCTGAGAATAATGCCAATGATTTTACTCTTACAAAATGCTCCTTGCAGGCAGTACAATGTCTGAATTTCCACAGAGACAGTTTTGTTGTTTTTTGTTTTGTTTTGTTTTTAATTAAGCTCTGTCCCCAAGATCTGTTCTACATCATGCTAATTTTAGGGAATCTTGACTAGTGACCAATTAAAAGGGAGCTGGTAGTCAACAAAGGAGAATCATTAAGTTAAAAAAGTTGATTGTTTTAAATTCTTCAGGACTCCTCAGAGCCTTTAATATGCTAACTAGTATAGTGATTCTCAAGAACAGCTCCTTGCATTAACATTCCTAAGAACTTTAAGAAATGCTAGATTAAGGATCTGGGTTTCCATACAATGTAGAGACATAAAATAAGCTAAAAAATGTCTTTTATACTTTAGGATAAATCAATTAATCAGGTGAGTTTTTAGGTTCTTAGCAAGACCCTCACACAATAGTAACCACCAAAAGGTTAATTTTGATGGGTAGTCAGAGAGGACCTTGAATCCCAGTAATGCCTTGGTGGGCAGCCTCTGGGAGCCCCACTGTGTGTGGAAGCATTTTGTCTATATTGAGAAACAAGCCTAGGAAGATTCAGACACTCGAGCAACATAGCCTTACAAAAGCAGAAGGTGGGGTGTAGCAGATATTGACTTTACCCACAGAAGGGTAATGACTAGTATGTGCACAATTTTCTTAATTAAAACACTGTTATTTTTTAATTCTCAGTTGCTTCCTTATACAGTGGCAATAACTTAGAAAAGAGCACTGATTTAAAGTCCACCAGATATGATTTTGAATATCAGCTCTTCTAGGTATAACTTTATGAATGAAGAAGCCGAGCAGACTCCACCTCTTTGAATCTGAGTTTCCCTATTTTGAATGAGAAAAATAGTATCTACCTCAAAAGACAATTGTAATACATTTCAGACCAGCCTATGTAAGAATATGATCAAAAACTAACATGGGACCAAACACTAAAAATACATGTGCTGGGTCTGGACTACAGCTCTGAGATGTGTTTCATGACTCCCACTTTAGAGATAAGGAAACAGAGACTCAGAGAAATTAAATTCCTTGTTGCATACCACTCAACTAGAAAGCAGATGGGCAGAAGCTCAAACCCTGGACTACTGATTCTGAATGCTGGCGTCTTTCCACATGACATGTGTTTCATTTCATAAGTTTGTCTTGGGTCATTCCTGACAAAGTCGCAAAATAGCTAAAGGGTATCTGAGTATCTAGGCTCATTCTACTCAGAAAAAGAAGCAAAATCTGTATTCAGCAGATTAAAGATCTACAAGGTAAAATCCAGACTCAATTATCATCTTATGCAGAACATTCTATGGTCTGGCTTCCACTTACTTTCTCAGATGCTTTCCTTGCCATTCTTTCACCTTATACATTGAGCTTCAATTCCACCAAACATGAATTTCCCCAAATATACCTGTTCCTTTATATAATAGACCCATAGAATTATTCATGCAGCCTTAGTCTCCCTTTGTCCTCTCCACCAAGATAATTAGTACTCTTCATAACTCAGTTCAAATGATGTCTTCTGTATGCTTTCTCCGAAACTCTTAGGTCAGGTTTAAGTAGTCCCTCTTTGCTTACATAGCAACCTGACCCAGCCTCTACCCAGATAGCACTAATCATGCTGAAATGTTGGTTCAAGTTTATATATCCCCTCATCTGCATAACTGTTTCTTATGAAAATTTTGTTGTAAAGAACAGAAGTCTACCCAAGTTCTCACTGAAACCCCAAAACAAAAATTAGTAATCAAGACTCAGGAGGGCAGAGCAAGGCCGTCCCTGGGACCAGAGTAGCAGGAATTAGTGGATATCTGGGTTTCACCAATCACACAAAAAAGGGGTTGAACCCTCAGTATTTGTTCCTTTAGTTCAAACCTTTCCAAAAGAGAAACTGACTCCACAGGGTCAGATGTCCACCCCCAGACTAAGAGCCATGTCCGGAAGAGGTGGTACACTATCATTAACATGGACAGTTGACTCATCTTTCATCAGGTATCAGGACAATCCCAAGAAGTGCTGTGCAGGCTGGACAGGGGCTTGGATCAGTTACACTAGAGACAGAGAGCTCTGAAGAGTGGGGACAGTATCTTAACCACATTTATAGTCCCACCGACTGGCAGAATGCGAGAACGTTATGGACAACTTCTAAATATAAATAATGAGAAAGATGACTTTTACCATTTAGAAAGCCTGTAGTCCTCCTTGAGTCCAGACTCCCTCCCCCCACCCTCACTCTTCTCTCCAAATAGATGAGACCTTGAGTTACGAGAGATTAATTTCATTTGGCCATCAGGCAGGATTGCCCTTGGCAATTTTTAAATGCAAATCCAATTGTGGATTGCTCACAAGATAATTTTGCCTTATTTTCTTCTTTTTTTTTGCTTGAAAGAATTGACTAGGATGCAATTCCAAAGGATAATGACCACAACCAGTTATATTAAAATGTCAGATATAAAGTAGAAGTAATTATCTGTCCTTCAAGAAAATCTTGATGTATGGAGCCGAAAGCCCATTGTATAATCCATTCATCAACATTTACTCAATACCCACTGTGTACACAATATTGTACTAAATGCATAGGAAACGTTCAAAGAAAAGTGAAGATCAACCTCTGTTATGAGAAAATATATATATATAAAGTTGACTAGAATATATTGTGATCATGGAACATATTTTAGTTAATAAACTCACCCTGTACTAAGTATATACTAAGTATTTGAAAGTACAGGGAGATGTAGCCATGAAAAAGGAAAGATTAAGGAGAAAGACAGTAGTTAATAATTTAACGGTTAGCTATTAAACAGTAATTATGCACTACCCACTGTTCTAGGCACTTGGAGTATTTTTGTGAACTTTGTATTCTATTACAGGAAGATAAATAATAAGCACACGAACAAACATGATGACTTCATATAGTAAAGGATTATTCGGGAACTAGAACAAGATGATTATAAAAGTGATATATTGCTTTAAAGCTATTTCATTAGATAGGGTAGTCAGAGATGGTTTCTCTGAACTGAAATCTACTTGGCCAAGAGGATCTAGATCTGAAGTTTTCAGGGTTAAATAACAGCAAGTGTGAAGTCATTGAGAAATGAATGAGTTTAGTGTTCAAGGAATAGGAAGAAGACTATGTAGTAGATAGCATGAATGACACAGGAGAAGAGCCATGGATTCTGGCAAAAGAACATAAAGAGTTTGCAGGGCACAATGTCATTAATTTGTTTTGTTTTTAATATAATGGCAGATCACTGAAGGTTTTAAACAGGACAGTGACTTAACATAATTTTAGGAAGATCACTACAGCTGCCATAGAATCACTGGAATACAGGTTATGGAATTCAAAAATCCAACTAGGGAGACAAGTTTGGATCTTCAGCAATGGTCCAGATGAAAGATGATGGTGTCTTGACCTAGTGTGATGTTGAGAAGAATAGGGAAGAATAGACTGATTCAGAAGATATGTTGAACTTCCCAATAGGGCATGGGAAAAAAAGAACCATGGAAACATTTTAGAATTGGGGGGTTAAACAAAATGATAGGTCGTGCTATTAACTGTGATGGAGGTGATTTTGGTGAACAAATCAAAAGTTTTTGTTGAGGTAGGTGAAATTTGAGATGCCAAGTAGACAATAAAATAAATATATCTGCAACTCAGAGAAAGGTCAAGGTCAAGTTATTGATATATAGGTCATATGTAAATTCATTTAAATGAGAACCTATTTCAGGGCTGACAGAAAGATGAAGTGCATCTATTTGTAGTTGTCTGTGCAATGATGCCCCAACATTGGTTATTTGATAAAGCATTTTGAAAATATAAATGTCCTATTACCATTCCAGCAATTTTGACTCAGTAGGCATGGGATTTCTAACTTAGTGTAAAAAAAACAAAACAAAACAAAAAACTGTGTGTATGTTTTTATTAATTTTCCCAGGCGATTCTGAGGTTGAGAATCACTGCATTAAGGGCAGAACCAGGATGAGTGAATATATTGCTGGTGCTATTTTAGAATCCCTGGCTTAATAGAAAACGATTTGAACTAAAATGTAGTTTGGATAATATCTTTTTTGGTCTTGTTTCTCCAACTTAAAACACTATTTTGAATATCTACAATTTCTCCTGTAGTATACACAATCACTCCATGATGCTCTGTCATTCCCTTAGATTCCTCTTCCCTTCATGACATGGAGCATTTATACCAGGGTTCTATTCCTGTAATCAGCAAGACTGTTTCTAAAGGACAAGTCTTTCTCAACTACTCGTCTTGCCCTTGTAGTGAGAAAACAGCCATAGTCAATATGTAAATGAATGGACAAGTCTGTGTTCCAATAAAATTTTGTTTTAAAAATCAAGATGCAGACAGGTTTTGGCCTGTGGGCCATATTTGCCAGCACTTGATTTAATGTATGAGGTCTCCAGCGGTAGCATGTGTAGCCAGGTGATGGTGAAAACCTGCATTTGTCTGGAGTGCTTTTTCATTGCTCTTAGACAAGGACTATATTTTATGAGATTTTGACATAAGAAAATAAAATTAGATAGCTAAATTCAGAATTGAGGCTGAATACTGAAGTATTTGTTCTTGCTGCCTTTACTGGCTATGGAATACCGTCTTATTAGGGAAAAGTTTGAAACTGGATGATGATATACTAATTAAATGTATAGCTCTTAGTTATGTTAGCTTGGGGGAGTTACTTAGTTTAAGTCCAAATTTTTCTTCTGTAAAGCAAGGATAATAATGGGTATTATCTTACTGTGTTGATCAAAGATATAATAAGTGAAAGTGTTTGTTGCCTGAGGAAATGCTCTAAAATCATAATTAGATGCTGATACAATTGTACATTCAAGCATATGAGGCCTTCCATAAAACTATGGTTTATGAATAAACAGAGCAGTATGGGGATACATGCAGACCTAGAAGAATGGTGAAATGGTCAGTTCCTGGCCACCAAAAGTTTTCAAGTGGAGACTGAATACTCATTACTAAAAAGAATACATTGGACTAGGAAATGTTCTGAGCTTCTGATTTTTTTATTTGCAAACTAATGACAAGACCAGGATACTCAGGAGCTGCTTGATACATTCAACTAAGGTGTCCTGTCAAGGCCAGTTCGAGTATTTCACCTCTTAAAACAGCAGCATACTGCATTTTGGGAGAGGTGTGGACTTTGGATTCATCAGCTTGAAACTACAGCCCTGCTATTTTATTACTTCTTTAACATCTGGTTTGTTGCTCTACCTCTCTCATTTCTTCAAAGGGAATCATAACCCCTAAAGGATTAAATGTAGGTTATATTAACAACCGACACATAGTAATGTTATTTCCCAACATTTTATTTTTATTCTAAATATTCCCTTTACATTCTATGTATCACCTCAGATGAAGTACCCATATTAAGGTTTTCCCTTAATCCTACCATTTTCTTCATCCGGAGAAAAATTAAGTCTCATGTGTTCAGTGACATTACCCTAGCATCTGAACTATCTGATATGACACACAAAAATCTTTAATGTGTAGACATGCTAATCAGAAGGGAAATGTCAAATCTGCATACATTTCAAGTGACCCAACAATATTTACCTTCCAGCTAATAGTCCCCCTGTTTTGTTTTGTTGTGGTTTTTTTTTTCTTGACAATTGCCTCTTTGAGGAAGTGACTCATTCAATATACCAAGCCTGATTCCATAAGAGAACATTATCTCGAACGAGTTTAAAAGCACTAGTTTAAAAGTCACTGCCTGGCAGTTAGTAACAAGCTTAATTTGATTTGACAAATGATGATGATTTTGAAGGGATCACTAACCATTAGAAGTGCCTAGAGCAAGAGTGCCTTAGAGGTGGATCAAAATGGAATATTTAAACAGCTTGTTATGCAAACTTACTTTATACCTGTCAGGAGTGGGTAAAGGACCAGGGTAGAGCGCTAGAAGTCGGGCCATCCCCAGGGCCCTCCCAGCACCCTCAGTGGCTGCCTAGAGAAGGTGACGCCCTGTAGCCCTGTCTCTGCCGCTCACCCAGTCGGGTGAGTACGCTCCCACAGGAGCTCTGAGCCAGGCTCCACTTTTCCATCGTTTCTATACCCTTCTCCAATGACATCAAGGAAAATAAGAGTAAATTGAGTTCACCCCCACCTCCCAAATTCGCCAATAACTTCACAATTTGCACAGAGAGATAAACTCTTTCTTGAAGGTGAAACTGATGCGCTCAAGCATTTCCCTGGGCAGGACTTCCTTCTTGTCTCTTGGATCATAGGAGAGCTCTTGAACTGCTCCCTCTCCATTTTAAATAAAAACTTTATTTTACTCTGTTTGTTTTGTGTTTTCAATCATAGTATCCTTAAGGAAGATTGTGTCTTCACTTATGCCCTTAAGTCACTACTGCAACTTAACATTTGTTCCTTGGTCACGGTCTTTGTCTTTTGTTTTTACTGCAACCAGTTTTCCTCCCTGTAACTTTCTAGAGTGAGGTCAGTGTTCAAGCCTTTTTTGTTTGGGATTTCTCAAACATCACCAGGGAGATGGGAAGATTTGCCCTGCCCTTTCCTAGATGGGGGCTGACTGAAGTACCGACACCATAATATCCCTATGCAGGTCCAATGAGCGTTCCAGTATCTACAGTAGTGCAGGGGCAGAGGGGTCAGTTTCACTTGCAAAACTGCATTTCCAGCACTCGGTGTACAACTATGGACTTGGTCATGGAGTGTGGTGAGAATACTTGGCACTGCCCTGAGTGGGACAGGAAGCCCATGGAGAGCTCTGAGCTGTTTCTTATTTTACAACTTGTGGACAACAGTATGTTCTCAGAGGGTCATTGTAAAATAATGTAGGAAAATCATATAGCACAATTCCTGTTACATAACTAGTACATAATAAATGTTAGCCACTGCCATTATAAACATTAAACTCGTACATTTCCATCAAGTTTTACTTCATTCCTCTTTCTTTTGGTAGAAGGGAGGATACGTGATAAATTGAAGGGATGTCCTTGCTCTTCAGGACCAGATAGATGTATAAATATGAATAGTCTAACAAAAACCAAACAGTTCCAGACTACACATGCTTTTAAAAACTGAACCAAAGCCAGATTCTTTGCCGTTAATTTATTCACGGTGAGAGCAAAAGGAACATCTTGTCGCTAAAGGCAAGTTAAAGCCAGTATGATCATCCTTTTCCCATTAATTCAACCAACTCGTGTATAAGGAAACCTTTAGAGAGTCCAGTGACTAGACCGCAGCAGTCCTGGTGCAAATGTCAACTCTGCTGTTCATCGAATGTGAGACTGTGGGCTTGTCACTTGATTTCTCCAAATCTGTCTCCTCATTTTCAAAATGGGAATACTTTAAAGGGGATTTTGTTCTAGGGATTAAAAAGATGAAGTAAAAGAAAACACTGTCAGTGGAAGACATCAGAGCACAATCATTTCAAAAGTGTCTATTTCGTGGACATCCATCATCTTTCTAAACGAACTAATGACTAATTAGGAGTTGGTTCAAAGTTCTAAAGTTCAAAGTTCTACCACCATGACTAATTTAATTTCAACAATTGTGAATCTATTAGTCAAAGTACTTTGCTAGTCCCTGAGAAGGTTACAAACCAGCATGTCTGGCTCAGTAAGCCGTTTTGGATGCTGCCTCAGCCCCGCAATACCTGGAGGGAAATATGAATGAGAAACCCCAGGGTATGAACTAGCTTCCTGGACCAGGCAGGAACCCTACCATTCCACAAGTCCACATCTCCATTCCTTTAGTTATTTGTCCCTTACAATACTTCTTAGAAAATAAAGATTATCTTTGTTTTACTAAAGAGAAAACTGAGGCACAGCAAGGTGAGATCATTTATCTAGTATTTTCTAGTTGGTAAGTGGTAGGGCTGAGTTCTCATTTCATTTACTTTCAGCAAAGATTTGTACAATTTTTACTCTGAGTCAGATACTGTCCTAGGTGCTGAGGTTATAACAGTATACAGGGCATACTTGACATCTGAACCAGATAAATCCTGCTCTAAAACCTCAATCTTTCCACCAAACCCAATGCTTTATTACACTGGTGCTGTTTGCGGAGATGAACCTGACCCTCATCAAGTGAGTTATGTTGTCCCCATCATGCCATTTTCATTCCCTTTATGATTTAATCAGGACACTTGTTTAAATTAAAATATAGCTTAGTCATGCCTTTGATCTTCCTCCCCCCCACCCCCAACTTTTTTTTTTTATGGGGCTGTCAGTTCTACAAACTGGCTTGATTTACACAGATATTTTATCCAGAAATAAATTGAATTAACAATTTAAAATGCAGAACAGAAAGGGCTGCCAGTGTGCTAATAGCTCCATTTCTCTGATTAAGAGGGCTTTCTCCAAGATGGCATGAAGAATAGGGCCCCTCTCTGCCCTAGTATTCATTTCGACAGTGATGTTAGAAGATATAGATTCTAGAAGAACATCATCTTGTGTGAGGAATAGATGTTCACCCCAGGCCCTGCTGCTATATTAATTTTCAAAAATTTTGCTGTGCACTTGCACTCTGGTCATAAGCTTTTGTGGTTTTTGATGCTTACAGAATAAAAATCCCAAACTTCTAAGGATGCCATTCAAAGTGACTTTTTTAAAATTAACTTTATATATTATATAATCTCCAAAAGGGCAGGTTCATTATATTAAAAGGGAGGAAAGAAAAGGACGTTGCCCAGACACATGTGGGCAGAAAGAACTGCATTTTTTTAAAGTGGCAGGTTTAAGAGAATATGCATAGACGCCCGTGAGCAAGAGAGCCACCGTTACTAACCTCTTTAGTCTTCTCTCTCTGCCTACCACTTTCCTAAGCCCCTGGAAGCAACAGACTGGAATTTGAGGCCCCCCACTCTGCTAGATAGTCGAAGTGATACCTTAGACAAGTCACTTTGCCAGTAGAGTTTGCTTCATCTTTATTCTTTGAAAGGAGATAGTGAAATGGAGGCTCAAATGAAGCAAAAGATTTGTTAACTACAAAGAACAATACACAACCCTCTTGCAGCATCCCTGCTCCCCACATAATGATCAACTCTTCTTGCTATACACAGCCACAAAATGTCCCTTACAGGTCATTTCTTCCTTAGTGCAACATACCTGCTCTTTTTCCCCTAGGTAGCTAAAGGAGAGCTTGCTGTCCTTCAAAAGACTGATCACCTAAAAGAAGTCACTTGCCCTAATGATCCTGACTCTCAACAATCTCCTTCTCCACTGACATGTGCTGTTTCTTGCACTTGTCAATTGGCCTTTGCTACCTTTGTGCTATCTTAAGAAATAATAGCTTGTAAACCTTGGTAAGAAACAGACTGAATTTTACTTTAATTTGTGTTAGAGCATAACACAGTGTTTCAGATTCAACTAACATTTACTGAATGTGTCCTACTCTGTGTCAAGGACAAAGTTAAGTGCTTTCTCATTTGTTATTTACTCTTCAGAAAATAGATATTACTAATCCTCACGTTTTACATTGATGGAGATTGAGGTTCAGAGGAGTTAACTCTTCATTGCTCCACATTTCATGGCTGTTAAGTGGCAGAGCAGAAAGCAGATTCCAGGACAGATTTCAAAGTCCTTGTTCTTTCCACCAAATTATGTTGTCTCTTTTATTGTCAGCTGATGCCCATTCTAATCGTGATGATGGTAGGTAACTGGGGCATCAAATGGGGTCTCTAGTAGCTCAGAGCACTAACCATCTGGACCTGATTATAATTGACCATACGGGTTCATATCTGACTATTCACCCTATAAATATATATTTGTCTGGCTTTTATTTTTTACAAAGATAAAGGACATAAAAAGCAAAGGAAATTATATGGAATAAAACATAATTAAAAATGTAAATGCCCTTAATATCATAATTTTAGTTTATTTTACCTTCTTGTGCCCCAGTTTCTTCATATGAAAAATGAGAATACCATTACCAACCTCACAGGGTAGTACAAAGATCAGCTAAGGTGCATAAACTGAAATCTGCCTTAGTAGTTGCTATTATAAGCATGGGAAAAGGACAGGAATGATGTCCAGTAGCAACTAGATAATTCTAAGTTAGTGTTTGTGCCAGAATCAGGTGAATAGACTCTGTAAAATCTCTGAATAGAGAATAACATAGACAATATAATAATATACAGGAATTTTTATGGAGACAAAAAAGTGGCTTAAAATGCTTATGAAAAAGCAAACTTCATAAAAATCTTTAAGAATTAAAAAATTTATTTTAATAGAATAACAGTTTTATAGCATGATATTGGTTTCAGGTGTACAACATTATAAATCAACATGTGTTTATTCTACCTTATATGTTTGCCACCAAAACTCTGGTTTCCATTTTTCACCGTATATCTGATCCTTTTGGCCTAATTTACCTTCCTTCCCCCTTTCCCTTCTGGCAAGCACTATTTTGTTCTTATAGTATAAAATCTTTGGAAGGGGGCTATTTTTGCTTTATTTCTTTATCTTCAACATATCCAGGAAATCAAATATAATTTGCTTTCTCCCTCTGACATATTTTGCTTTGTATAATTCCCTCTAGATTCATTCATGTTGTTACAAATGGCAGGATTTCATGTTTTTTTTTAATAGCTGAGTAATAGCCCATTATGTATATTTACCATATCTTCCTAACCCACTCATATAAATACATATAAGGGTGTGTGTAAATATACACACACACACACACACTCATATATATATATATATATATGAGTGTGTGTGTGTGTGTGTGTGTATATATATATATATATATATAATATAAAACCACTATGTCAAAGGGATATATATATCCCTGTCAAAGGGATATATAGAGAGCTATATATCCCTTTGACATAGTGGTTTTATATTTTTGGGGTAGATACCTATTAATGGTATTGCTAGATTGAATTGTATATCCATTCTTAATCTTGCAGGATCTATTTTTAATATTGCTAGGTTATATAGTAGATCCAGCTTTAATCATTGTTTTAGATGTGACTGTCCAATTTTCCCAATATGAGTTATTGAAGAGACTTTCCTTTCTCTAACATATATTCTTGGCACTTCTGTTGTAGATTAACGGTCTATATAAGTGTAGGTTTATTTCTGGGGTCTCAGATTCTTTCCACAAGTCTGTGTGTTGGGTTTTGTTCCAGTACCATACTGTTTTGATTAATATACCTTTATAGTATTCTTATATAGTTAACATGAATATATACACCTCTCTGTGGATTCAGTTGGCAGAATATGGTGGAAGAGGCAGGGTATCTTGGTTAGATCAGGCTGATCTTCTGATCCTTTAACATGTAGTTTCTGCTGGCTATCATTATGGTGTACACTTTTTTTTTTTTTTGTAGTTTTTAACTGTTAATTTATAGTCCTCAAATCTTTAAGAATTTATTGAGGTTTAGTTTGAGGATATCTGCAAAGTAGCTGCATTTACTTCTACAGGCATTTTACACTGAGAATTCTTTTAACCAAATTCTCAAAGTGAGGTATTTTGAACAATGCAGGTAGTAACAATTTTGGCTACAAATGTTAATGGTAGCTATTTTGTAGTTAAAATTCTTAGGATAGAGTTTTTCTCCAAAAAGCCAAAAGACTAAGACAGATAATTTTCATTGCTGTTTCCTCAGGGTTAGGAGTTCAGACGTAAAGTATGCACTAGGAGGTGTTCATAGTTACAAGAACAGGAGGTAGTATTCCTGTATGAGAGTTCCTAGATCATAGACCTGATCGCTTGTTAATGGTGACTTTTGAAACCATGCAAGTTAAGGTCATCAGTGTTTACCAAATACCTTCAGAGCAAAAGCAATATGCAGTGCTTTGCTTAACTTTCTGGTTTCCTATTTTCATGTTGATTTTGGCCTTCTTTTATGTTAACTAATTAGGTTACTTTAAATATCTACCAAAAAATCTAGAACTTCTGGGTTTTTTCATCAGGAATGGCATTAGATTCTATAATTTACCATATTACTGGAAATGAGCTTTTCTGTGTTATAAATTTTTTGAACTATCCCATTTGCTAATGGTCTTTCCCTAGTTCTTTGGGTTTATCATTATTTCATTAATGAAACTAACATTCACTAGGTGTTTACCAGGTATCATATACTTCTCTCGATTCTGGAAATATAAATAAACAATTCAGAATAGTTATTCTCATGGGGTGATAGTTTATTGTGATTTTTATTCAATTCTTTACTATAATTTTATTAAAGAAAGAAAAGAGAAATAACATGATTGGCCAATCAGCCAATGTTAAGTAAAGTTCTCTCAAATACTATTTTGTTTTTACCTCTCTTATTGAGCTTAATACATTCTGAATGGTATTCACATTATTTATGTACTGCTATGTACTCATGAAGTATTTCATCATATGAATAAAAGCACTTTGTTAACTTGGATGAGCTGAGAAAATGCTAGGTATCACTAATATTTCTGTTGTTTCTAGGTTATAAACTCAGTGGAGGAAGGAGTATATAAAAATTATCATGCAAAGTAATACTTTGCACTTAGAAAATGTCAGAGCTTATTTTTCAATTGAAAAATACCACTGGCAAGGAGAAGTAAGGCAGAAAATCTGATGATCCATCACATATTAGAACTGGAAAGGACTAGAGCAGAGATTGAATAAAATGGCTTCAGTTTATAGAGATAAGCTAATAAGTTGATAAAATGCCAATCCTCAAGAGGTGAACTTTCTTGCTTAAGATCTCAAATGCATTTTATAACACAACTGGCACCAATATTTATTTTGGTATATATAAATGCAGTGGAGATGTTTTTTTCTGTAACTACTGCTTACATCTTTTTAATCTTTCCAATACTTTGTCCGTAAGTAGTTTTGAATTTTCATTGTAGATAATCACTCACCTATAAATAATGAAAGATTAATTTTCCAATATTTGTGATTTTAATGTATTTGTATTACCTATGGAATTGTGTAAACTTGAATATAAATTCATTAAAAATATTAATTAGCTGATTAGTACTGCTGATATTCAATACTGTTGCTATAGTAATATTATCACAATATTATAATATTGGAAATATTATAGTAATACTACTATAATGGCAGATACCCCATAGCAATTACTATGTTCCAGGCATTATTCTCTGTCTGCACAATATTATCATGCTCTCCATTTATAGATAAGGTAATGGAGGATGTCTAAAAATTTAAGTAAATGAACTAAGTTTATATAGTTAGTAAGTATAGACACAGAATTGAATGTTGACATTGTGGTTCCAGAGTACATATTCTTGATCTTTATATTCATTAGATTTTTTTTTGCTTTGTCCTAAAATATCCAGGAGCTAAATAAATCAAACTTATTAGGGCAAGTGTTAAATTATATACATAATCTTATATATTTACCTTCCCATCTTCCCATCTAATTTGAGGTTGCCTTTTCAGCTTGCTTCAAATTCCATCAAGGTTAGTGACTGTGCTTTCTCAGTGACTTCATAATTCAAAAAAGGTTCTAATATAGCCCAAAACTTATATTTAAGTTATAATTACTACCCTTCTGGTTAGCTAAGTCATTTGATAAATATTTATAGCTTATAATTCTTAATATAAAGATCTTTAAGTATGAGGCGAATATAGAATTGTTTTATATACTTAAACCAAAATCTTAATAGATTTCCAATATAGTTCTTCCATTACAGAAAAAACAATGCTATATTTTATCAATATGTTTACACATGTATTTCTGAGACAATGATTTGCTACAACATGAATTATATTTTCATCTTTGCATTGTGACTCCCAACATAGTGCCTGGCACATAGTAGGTATTCAATAATTTCACTGAATGACCAAAAAGCAATAACCCATGGGACATGCATATGTTTCTCTATATGACAGATAATGAAAATAAGTTTATAAGAACCAACGTAATCTCCAGAGTTACAAAATATGTCAGTAGGAGAACCAGAGTTTAATTTCAGATTTTCAATCCAAAGCCACAATCTTTCCACTAAACCAAATACTGTATAAGAAAAACTACTGTATATTTTTAGTTAGACTATGAATAAAAGTCACATGGTTTCCTGCGTTGTTCGCATAAGAAAGCACAAGATTTAATGAAATAGAATGGAAATACTAAATCTTATGCTGAATTTATAAATTGATCTTGAAAAACAGTTTATTTTATAAATATAGTAACATATGTCAGAAAACCATCCCAGGCTTCTTCCTTATTAAAAGTCCTTATTTTTTCTCAGAAATGACATCTTTTGCCAACTCTGAATTCCAGAAAGTGTTAATGAAAAGCTGTGCAATTTTTTTTTCAAATTCATACTTGCATGAGAAAATCATGAAACACTGGAGATCTGCCAGAACATCAAAGACAGGATAAACCCAGCATAAACTCAGAAGCGAGGAAATAAGCAAATCCCAAGAAGTTGTGTAAGTATGACTTAATCCTTGGCAAGAGAGATGGTCAAAAAAAGATTTCTTATTAGTGCATGGGAAATGCAAGGTGATCATGTGAAGACATTATAGATTCACTTGGAAAAAATTCTAACAAACAAACCCCATGACAATACTACAGAGAAAATTAATGTTATATTTAACATGATCTCTAACACATAGCAAAATGTCACAAAATCTGTCATACAAAATCTGTCTAATGTCACATAATAAAATCCCTCATAATAGCCTTATGGACAGGATGAGTTGGGATTTGCTCTGATACTGAACAATACTTGGTAGAACAAATATAATTACTGATGTTAACTTCTCATTGCTATAACTACTAGGTCAGTAGACTATTTTCCTGGGAATGAAGAAACAATGAGGAAGAGGAAAAGTTTGGTGGGAAATAGCAAAAATGTGGAACTTATATGAGAGATTACCTTCAAACTATGAATTCACTGCAGTTCTAAATCAAAGAGCAAGAACCAGACAAATAATATCTTTGAGGATTGGGCAGGTCCACAGCTTAGCAGCACATAAAGGAGAAAGGAAAAGATCCCAATACAGACCTGAGTCGTTCCAGGAAGCCCACTAATAAATAAAGCAAAAGACAAAAGGCAGGTTGTATTCTCTCTCCTCTCACTAGGAGAAAACTGCTGCAAGAGTATAGAGAAAAGCAGGCTCTCAATGATAAAACTCTGTCCTCAACAAGGTCCTCAATGACCTCCAGTCGCTAAAGTTTTCATTCTCTGTCTTCATATTTCTTGACCCATCAGCAACACTTCATATGTACTACCAGTCCTGCTGGCATCCAGGACAGTGACCTTTCTGGTTACTCATCAGTCTTTTTTATTCTTTCTCCTTGACTTAATATTGGAATAATCCAGAACCTCCTCTTTAGTGGACTGCTTGTGTTTGTCTATACTCACAGCTATGGGGAACTCATCTACTTTCATTGTTTTAAATGGCATCTATATTTTGACACCTCAAATTATTGTCTGTAATCAAGACCTCCCTCCCAAATTCCAACAGTTTAGTCAACATCTCCACTTGATGTTCAGTATGTCCAAAACTGAACTCTATTTTCCCTCTGAAACTGGCTCCATCTACATTTTTTCCCATCTCTGCTTCCTTCTGGCTACCGAGGACCAAAACCTTAGAGTCATCTTAATACCCCTTTGGCTCTCACATAACAACTAATCTATTAGATCTATTTTCAAAATACACCTAGAATCTAGCCAGTTGTTACCACCCCAGACCAAATCACCAAAAACTCTTACAACCTGCTAACAAGTCTTCCTGCATCTAGTCTTTCTGCATCTGTTGATAGCTTTGGTCCCTGCAGTATGTTCTCAGTACAAATGCCAAACTGACCCTGATACCAGCGAGAAGGGGCATCAAAACTGGCCAAGGGCACTGCACAAATTGTTTACTGGTCACTATCTTAGTTCTGCACCCACTGCACAATTGCAAGACTACTTAGGCTTAGGGAACAATAACAATGGGATTTATTTAACAGGGAAAAACAAAGAGTTACTGAGGCCAAAATATGGCCGTTTACCTTACTTAAAGCAATGTCCAGTCCTTTAAGTCCCAAAGAAGAAACAATGATGGCAACATTTTCCTGCGGACGTGGAGCTCCTCTTCCAAACAATAGGCCATGTCCAAGATGGCATCTTCCTGCCTCTGCAGATGTGCAGCAACCGAATGTAGGCCAGGTTCCAACTCACAAAGATGACACAGGACACAACTGGAGATGCTCCTGGAGCTGCCATGATGCCCCAGCACAGCACCAGGCCAACCATGCTGCAAATAGCAACTACCACGGCCAGACGGCCCAACAGACTGCACTCATGCATTTTAGGAAGGCACCTGCTTAAGGCCTTTGCCTTCTTTCTTCAGCTGCAGTAAAAACAAAACTGGGAGAAGTTTTCCATCGCTCGGCTACTTGCAAAGCCTCCGAAGTCATTGGCCCCAAAGTCACTGAAGATTCAAAAACATGCTCAATCTGAAACTACATCCTGGTGGCTCAAAAACTCCTGGTGGCTGATTTCCAAACTCTCAATCATGGCGACTGCATTTCCTGCCGCTGGGTCCCCTCTTCTACATCATGGTGACTGAATTTCCTTCTTTTTCAGTCTTTTATTTTCTATCAGAGTTTCCACACCCCAAACTACAATACCTTTTTAGCATTTTCCCCTGGGGTTATCTATCCTCATCAGCAATCCCCTACGGGGGCACCACCTATACCTGACTTTGGTCTCAGTCCCAGTTACAATCCTTGTAAAACATGAGTCAGATCACTTATGCCTTGGTTCAAAACCCTCCCAAAGCTCTCCATTTCACTCAGAGTAAAAGCCAATATCCTAGAAAGTCTACTAACCCCCTGAGATCTAGTCCTCCATGAATTCTCTGCCCACCTACTACTCACCCACCACTGACTCTGCTCCTTGCTGTTTGTGAGAGAAGGTAGATTCACTCCCACCTCAGTCTTTACACTATTCCTTCTGTAATGCTTTCTCTCCCTGATATCCACATGATTAAACTCCCTGACTCCTTGAAGCCTTCACTCAAATCTCACCTTCTCACTAAGCAGTGCCCCCCCTTAGTCAGTTTGCTTAATACAACAATCTGCTCAAGCACCCAATAAACCCTTCATCTCTTACACTTCACCCCTTTCCTCTTCTAAGAAACTAACTAATTTATATGTTGATTTGTTTGGGGGTCTATTATCTATTTCTCTCAGCTAGACCAACTCCATGAGGATGAAGCTATTCATTTTCTCACTATACTCTAAATATTTAGAAGAATGTCCAGAATATAATCAGTGATCAAGTATGTGTTGAGCTAACGCTGTTTAGAATCTTCCCACATGCACCTTGTTACCACATGCCAGGTATAAGGCAATGAGAGCTCTGAATTCCAGTTTCCTCTCTAGAAAACACACCTAAACATCCCAGTGCCCTTCTCAAAATCCTTTAATAGCCTGAATATAAGCCAAATTCCATGGACAGAATGATATTTGAAAGATGATATTTAACTTCCCCAAGAATGAGTCCCTTTGGGTTATTTTTTATGGAGTTCTACATGGATGATATGAAAAAAAATTAATTATGGAAATCTTTGGGCCTAGGTAATGTTCCCTGCCCCACAGAGGATTAAGATTTGCCTCTGGCGGTGGCAAGGAGTACCAGCAATGAAACTTCGCCTGAGGCCATTTATCCTGATTAAGTCCCTGGAGAGCTAGATGGTTGCTGGGTCACTGTCCCATCTTTGGGCTCCCAGTTCAAAGTCTGAGTGACTTTTGCTGGGCAGCCCAGCCACAGTGGGCTTGGGCCTTGCATCTCACTCTCCCAGCTACCTCTATGGAGCTGGCAGGTGTTCCTGGATGGCAGGGTTTCTACCTGCCACACTCAGTTCTCTGGGTTTCCGGCTTCCAAATCTGACCCTGTGATTAGCACTGCATTGATAGAGATTTTTTTCTTCAAACAGATATTTTTTAATATCTTATCCAGCAAAGTATTGATTTGCATCAATTATGTTGATATCATTGAAGTCATCAACCTTAATTTTTTATAAAGAAGAAAGTTGGAGACTTGAGGCCAAAAATCCTAAGTACTATAATTATTTCCATCAGGTATAGGCAAATCTCTCATGGACTCGGTTTCTTATTTTAAAAAAAGACAAGAAATTTATCATCTTGCACTTTTGGATTTATGTCCAGTTCATTGAAATGTAGGATAAAAAGCTTTGTAAACTGTAAAGTACTAGTAGATAATTATGTTAATATTTGCTCACAGAGAAATGTGTATGAGTGGGTGTATATATATGTATGAGCATGTATACGTGTCTGTGAGCTTCTGTATACTATTTCCTAAGAAATGGGAAAGTTATAAGACAACGTGCAGATCAATTTATCCTCTATCAATATCAATTTCATTCATTCATTTATTTGATTAACACTTATTGCATGCCTATTTTATCCTGGTCTTGATGTTAAGTGTTGTTATAGCTATGACAGAACAATGCCTAGATTCAACAAATTTCCAAAGGACTTCCTGAAAGCCTCAGAACTTTTATGAAACCCTTGATAGTCTGGCCCTACTTCAGAGAGTCTTTCATAGTCATTAGCTCCTTGTTATAATTTAGCTGCAAGTTACTCATCATAATTTTGCTTCTATTTTTATTTTATATTGTTAACTATACTTCAGTACCATAAGGGTCACTACCATGTCCATATCATTATCTGTAAACTATTGACAAGAATGGAGAATGATTATTAATCATATGGAGATTAAGGGTTGTGATAAGTTGTGGAAGGAGATACAACTTAGAAGATAGATGGGCTGGTTTGTGAACAGCCTTGAGTGCCCTGCTAATTCACTGGGTTATACTTCAAACAGTGAAGAACCACTAGAAACTAAGATAATAGCGTAGACAAAGGCAAGACAATGTAAATGTTCAGAGTTGAACAGGAGAACAAGTAATCCTGTTTTGCTTGAAGATAGCACTTTATTGCCTCAGATTACTGACTCAGAGAAGGGCAAATAGAAGTACCTAGTTTCTTCTTATCTCACTTTTGGATCCCCAATTTGGAGAGCTACTTTGCATCCTCCTAACTTCGTAAAACAATTTTCTAAGGGAAGCACAATAGCACCGATTGGGATCAAATCTCTGGGGTGAATTCCACCTCCTAAGCCAAACCTAGGAGACAGAAGCACTGCAGCAATGAAATATATTGATTGCAACTCTCTGGAGATTGTCAAGGACATTTCAGGATCATCAGTGTAAACAGGAATGTTGATTGTCACAGGTTTCAATTGGGTTCCAGGGAGAGAACTCCGAGGAAGAGTTGGAGCATGTGAACAGAAATCAACAACTCTCCTGCTTGCCTGACTCTCCCACTGCAGATCTCAGAAGATGCCAGGATATTTATTCATTCATCCAGTACATGTTTACTGAACACCTACAAGGTGCCAAGACACTTCCTAAACTAGACTCCAGGGATACAAGGTTGAAGGAATGGCCAGCACTGCTTAGAAGAAGTTCAAGGTCTAGTTGGAGAGAACAGCAAGGATCTGGCAATTAAGTAAGGTGTGATAATTGCTCTTCTACTAATAAGAATAAAATGAGTACAGAGCTATGGTTTCTGAAGTGGCAGCAGGTTCAGGAAAGATTTCTCATGTCTAAATCTCAACTTAGACATTACACTTAGGTCCACATGAATTTAGTGAGAGGGAAATGTTTTGGTCACAAAGTTTACTTGCAAGAAATAAACGTAGAAGCCACAAAAGTTGATTTCATTATTTTACTATTATTATCACCATTATTAAAAATGATAGTAATATGACCTTACATATTTTAGCATGTGCTCTGTGCCCAGCATTACTTCAATTACATTGCATATAGTTTTATTCCTTCCAAGTGCACTTGGAAGCAGGTAATTCTGTTATCTCTATTTTACAGTTGAAGAATCTGCTGTAAAGAAAAGCTCTGTAGTTTGTATAAGAGCACACAATCAGTAACTGAGGTAGATAAGATTTGGACTAAGACTCCCTGGCCTTAAAGCTTCTGTTGTTGCTGTCTCTGTCAGAAAATAAAAGATAATGCCTATTTCTTCCTTCTGTGTCCCAAGTTCCCGAGCCAAATTCTAATTGGCAAAGCTTAGGTCAGAGGCCTATGTCTTATCTATAAGAGTTTGTAATGCAGAATATAGTGTTTCATTCCCTATGTAGAAAGACACACTGTCCCACACCATGTTTCTAAGAAGAAGATTCTCTGCATTTAGAAGACAATCCCTATGGCAGAAAAAAGCACATGCACTAAAATTCAATGATAGAATGAAAGATATTCCAGACACAGGAAGACACTTGCAAAGGCATGGAAAAATAGGGAAGTCTGTGTTTCAAGAAACTGCAGGTACTTGTTAGGACCAGCACTTGGGATAAAAGGATATAAATGCAGCAGGCTCAGATCAAGAGGGCTTCAACCATCATGATGTAGGTATTGGATTTTTTTCATAGGCCAATGAAGTAAGTAGTTAAAGCAGAGAAGAGTAGCAATCATATTTGCAATTAGAAAAAATGCCACTGGATGCAGAGAAAGAAGGCAGGGAGAAAACCACCATCATCCACAGCATGACCATGAAATTCATTGTGTGTAAGTGGGTGCCTATTTAAGAGGGAAAGGGAGCGATCCCATTAATGCCTGGAAACAGACAGTTATGGTCATCACACTTCAAGTAAACAGTGGGGCAAGAGGAAAATATTGAAAGAAGAAACAGGAATTATTTCTCTAACCAATGACCTACGCCTTTTAAATACATTATCTTGTTTTCTATTCCTAAAGGAATGGGTTTAGTAATCTCAGTTTATTTTTATGGGAAACAGGTTCATTGAGATTAAATCAGATCTTCCGTATCTCAATAATTGGCAACCAAAGAATTCAGATTCCAATCCAGTTCTGTCAGACCCAGAAGCATGACCTCTAGCCAATTCTGGCTGCTTTCCTTCCCCCACATCCAAAAGAATACTGCCCATCTGCTATAAACTGGCATGGTTATTAAAGACAGGATTTTGAGGCAGACAAGCCTAAGTTTGAAGACTAGCTATACCACTAATTAGTCAAGTAAGCTAGAACAATTTCCTTAACCTCTCTACATTTTCATTTCTTCTTCTGTAAAATAGGATTTCTAACAACATCTATTCAAGACACATAGTGAGAATTAAGTGAAACAAGAATACAAAAATCTCATGCCCTATAGCTATGTCTGGTCTATAAGTCCTTAGTTTATGTAGTTCTCATGTCCCCTACAGTTGATAGATGAACTGCCGCAAAGTAAAGGACCAGTTACTAAGACAAAATATTGTTTCTTTTAGTGAAACCAAGCTTATTTTAGTTTGGTTTGTTATTGGATATTACATAATGCTAAGTCATCTGGTAGAATAATCTTTGTGCCTCATAAGGATCAGTCTGGAAAAAGCTGAAGAGGAAAAATGGGGTGGAGGCTTATACACACTTTTATCCACAGAACACAAGGCCAGTAGAACAGGTATAGAGGGTTAAATTAATTTCTAGAGCTTCAAAGAAATAGTTGAAAGTGGAAAGCATGAAGAAGAAATAGGGTATAGTGGTAAGAGGATAAGAGTAATGGGTACAGAAATGCAAATTTTTTGGTGCAGTGTAAAATGAATTTACATAAGAACCTACCTTTTACCATATTTTTTATGGAAAATGAAGTTGTAGATTTCAAAGGGTTGACACGTAGAGTACTTTCAAAATAAAGTTTTTGTAAGATTCTGCTTATTCTTCTATGTTCCGATTTGTCTGGATCTATACCCATTTTCTGAGAAACTTCTCTGTGTCAGGTAGCAAGGTTGGTACTCTGGAGAATAAAAAAGATGACTCAGAAACAGAGCTTACCCTCACATAATATATCTGTCTAGTAATAGAAAATAAATGTGCTCAGAACTACATAAAATTCAATGTAAGTGCTATCTAGATAGGTACAGGTACAGATTTAATAAAAGAACAGGGAAAGCATTAAGAAATCTAAAAGGGAAAAGAGTTCCTTCTTACAAGTGGAACCATCATCAGAGGCACTTACATGACCTGCATCAGTTGTTTTCTGTTTCATGACTCTGTGAAAAATACAATGGTTACCAAACTGGCAGAAGAAAGGCGGTGCAAGGAAAAGATTGTTTGATGGCACTAGAACTTCAGGAGTGGATATAGACAAAAATGGAGATATGAACAATACTCCCAAAATTTATGTAGTAATCTGTAGTCCCAAATTTTATGTGGCAAGTCAATAAAATTTTAAAATAAAAATTTATTTTAAAATTTTATAATAAAAATTTATTTTAAAGTTTTATTTAAAGAATCAAATAAGAATGTCTGAGGTTTTGAAAATGATTGAAAGCAGATGATATTCTTAATATTTCTCTTTCCCTTTCTTCCCTCAGCAAGACAGATTCCAGAATCAGGAGGTTTAAAGGGAGCTGTCCTGGCTCGGATAACCAGTTAGTCTTCCTTAGAGCGGTCTGCCTTCTGGGCTCTATCAGAGAGAACTATACCAGTCAACCAGTGGTAACCTGATGGCGAGGCTCTTCCAAATGACCAGAAATTAACACACATATTATATTAATGCATTTTTTTGTTTGTTTGGGTTTCTTGTTTGTCTAATATATAGAGAAATAAATTTCAGTTATCACAGATCCCACCACCAGATTGATAGAACTTTGCTTAAGAATTGGGAAACATTCTAGTGACCAGCTATGGCTGCTGCTACATTAGCAATGTCTAGCATCCTGCTCTGCTCTCCACCATTACCATGACTCACCAATTCTTCCTCTGCTGCTACCAGCAAATTTTGGGCTAGTTTCCTTCCTTTTCTTCTTACAGTTTAGTAAGTCCTTCTTCCATAACCTGAAACTCCTAGAACTCCCACTCTTTATGTGCATTATGACTTCTGCCCTCACTACTAATTATACAACTCAAGCTTGCTGAGGTCAGATCTAATTTATTCATTTGGTTGATTTGGTCTGTTGGACAGACCTATTATGCTGGTTGTTGACTGCCCTTGAGCCAGGTATCCAGCCCTGGCTCCGTCAATGCAACCAACCCACTAAAATCACATGGACCACTGTCCTTAAGGCAGTAATACTTCATAAACACCTCTCCAATAAAGTTTAAAATTAGGAATGAAAGGCCTATCTGACTTATGAGTATTATATTTACATGGAAGGTAGAGAAAATAAGTCAGTAAGATACTAGGAAAATTCTTAACACCTCAAGGAGCATGATATTCAACTTCAAGTTGTCTCAGTCTGATCCACTGTGAAACAACCAAGTAAGTCACAAAGAAACAAAACAAAACAGAGAAATGAGAAGACTCCACCACTTTCACAATAAGATAAAGCTAGTGGCTTGTATCAAAGTATAGAAAATGGTGCATAATATTCTTTGTATGAATGGCATGGAATAGTGAGAAAGATCTAGGATTAGGTTTATATTTTGCCTGGAGAGTGTCCTATTTGGCAACCGTAGGTAAGCATTAATTTATTTATCTGGGTATTGAGAACAGAATATTTAATTTGCATGGTGGTTATGAGGATTAAAATAAGAGAATATATGTAAAGTGTCCAGCATATTAAAAACACTCAAGAATGAGTGAAAGACCTCATTATTAACACTCCCTTATCCGATCCTTGATAATTACTTAATAAAGATAGGATTTCTTATGACATTTGTAATTTTTTTTATATGTAAATCATTTATTTGTGTTGAATAATTTGCACAGCAAGTTTGAGTGGATGTATGTGTGAACATAGTGGAGTCCCTGGGGGACAATAAAAATGTATGGAGGGGTGGGAAACAAAGTCAGAAAGCAACTTTTATCATGAATGGATGTTGCACTTTGTCAAATGCTTTCTCAGCATCCATTGATATGATCATATGGTTTTTATTTTTCTTTTTGTTGATGTGTTGGATTACATTGATTGATTTTCAGAAGTTGAACCATCCTTGTGTCCCTGGAACAAATCCCACTTGGTCGTGGTGTATTATCTTTTGGATGCATTGTTGGATCCTGTTGGTTAATATTTTGTTGAATATTTTTTCATTGGGCCCTCGAAATCCTTGGGATAGAAGGAACATACCTCAACATAATAAAAGCCATGTACAACAAACCGACCGCCAATATTATCCTCAATGGGGAGAAGCTGAAAGCCTTTCCCCTAAGATCAGGAACAAGGCAAGGATGTCCACTCTCACCATTGCTCTTCACTACAATACTGGAAGTCCTAGCCAGAGCAATAAGATAAGAGAAAGACATACAAGGAATCCAAATAGGGAAAGAAGAAATTAAATTATCACTTTTCACAGACAATATGATAATATACATAGAGAATCCGAAAAACTCCATAGAAAAACTACTCAAAATTATAGACCAGTTCGGTAAAGTAGCAGGATACAAAATCAACGCACAAAACTCAGTAGCCTTCCTATATACAAACACTCAGTCAGAAGAAGAAATCAAGAGAATTACCCCCTTCAAAATTGAAACAACAAGAAAATAAAATACCTGGGAATAAGCCTAACAAAAGAGGTGAAAAGGACTTATACAAAGAAAACTATAAGACCCTATTAAGAGAAATAGAGGAGGACACAAAAAGTGGAAAGACATCCCATGTTCATGGATTGGAAGAATTAACATTATCAAAATGGCCATACTACCAAAAGCAATTTACAGATTCAACGCTATTCCGATAAAAATCTCAATGACAATCTTCAAAGAAATAGAACAAATATTGATGAAATTCATATGGAACCACAAAAAACCTCGAATAGCCAAAGCTCTCCTCACTAAAAAGAAAGAAACTCGAGGGATTACACTCCCAGATTACAAACTGTAGTACAAAGCCATAATAATTAAAACAGCATGGTACTGGAACCAAAACAGAAGCACAGACCA
>PVIJ01017159.1:0-30395 GCA_004024925.1 Scalopus aquaticus
AGGAAGGAAGGGGGAAGGAGAGGAAGGAAGGGGGAAGGACAGGAAGGAAGGGGGAGGAGGACAGGAAGGAAGGAGGGAGGCGGGCAGGCGGGCAGCCGGGTCGTGGACAGAGCCCTCAACAGGGCGATGACGGAAGCACCAGAGCTGCCCGCTGAGGCCCGAGACCCGCGGGGCACAGCCCGGCCTGGACGGGCAGCACCCGCAAGGGGGCCGGAGCTGCCGCGGCCTCAGGGCAGGCGTCTCTGCCCCGTGTGGCCGGGGCCCGGGCTGAGACCCCGACTTCGCCAAGCCAAGCTCTGCGTCCCGGGGGGTGCGGCTGCCCAGAGGGCCTCTCCCTGCCCTGGAGTGCCCTGGAGGCAGCCGGTAGAGGCCGCTGGGCAGCACGCACTGACACGCCCCGGGCTCGGAGGCTGGTGGCCTCGTGGGCGCTGGCGCCGTCCCCGGGAGAGCCGGGCCCCGTCCAGCGGCCCAGGCGGGCACAGGGAGGGCCGGGGGAGCCCTGGGGGTCTCCAGAGGGCCCGAGGCCGGGTGGCCGGGCCGGGCAGCCACCGAGGGACCCAGCTCGGGGCGGGGGCCGTGCTGCCGAGGGCAGGTGAGGCTCTTCTGGGGCCGGGCCAGCGGCCTCCCCCTCGCCTCCCTGCGCACGCTGCTTCCTCACCCGGGTCCTTCCTCCCCCTTCATCTCTGTCAAGGCCTGTGCCGGGGTCGCACGCCCAGCGGGCGGGGGGTCTCGGGGGCGCGGCAAACCCCTACGTGAGCCGCGAGCGCCCCGGCGTCCGTGCAGCCCCGGAGTCTGGCTGAGCGCAGGCTGAGCGGGGCGGCGGTGCCGGGCTGGGCCTGAACTCCGCAGTCTCACGCCCGGGACGGGGCTGCTGCTGCGCTGGGCTCTGCAGGGGAGGAGACGCCGCCCGAGACCCGTGGGGGACCTGAGCGCACCCCTCGGAGCCCGGGGCACAGGCGTCTGTGTGGCCGACCCCGGCACGCGCCCCCGGAGGGCGGGCATCGCCGCGCGGGCGCAACGAGGGTCGCTCAGCCGCGGGAGCGGAGAGCCGGCCTCACGGCCGCTGCCCGGACACCCTCGGCACGAGCGGGCGACGCGGCCAGCCCCAGTCCTGTCCCCGGGACGGCAGCCCTCCCTGCCTCCGCGCGCAGCTGTGGCAGCCTGGCGGCGAGGCCCCTCGCTCCGAGGGCTGCAGACCCGCCCGAGGACCACAGAGCCAGGCGGCGACAGGCCCCGCCCGTCCCCGCCCCCACGGCCCGGGCTGCGGCCCTCGTCCAGGGTGCCCCGATGGGCAGTCCCGCCGCCCGGCCTCCGCGCGTGGAGCGGGCGCCCCGGCCCTGGACACGGCTGCTGCCGAGCCCCGCCCGCGACGGGCACCTGGCGGGGGCAGCGGCGTGTCCGCAGGGCCGGGGCCGGGTGGGAGCAGGGGCAGCGCTCCCGGTGCCGGGTCAGTCTGCGGACGGCCGCCGCGCTGCCCTTTCAGCACCGGGACCGTAAACCATCAGAGGAGCCCCAGGGCCGGCCGGGAAGGGGCGGTGGGAGCGGGCGGCTCTGCCCTCCCGGGCGGCGGGGCTGCACGAGGCCAGCGGCCTGCAGGGCCAGAGGCCATGGCCACAGAGACAGGCGGGTTTGCTGCTGCTGCTGCTGCTGGCGTTTGCTGGGGCCCTTCAGGCTAATCGTCACCGTCGCCGCTGCTGCGTCCGCGGTCGGCCGGCAGTGAGGGCGGCCTGTGGGGAGACAGGGGTTTGGGAGCACAAGAAAACTAATTACAGAGCAGAACATCTGAGGAGAACACCGGTCTCGTCGGGGCTTGTCCGCCGAGGGGAAACGGAGGCAGTGGGCAGTGCGGTCGCAGACCAGAGCCCCTGAGTCAGTGGGGTGCCTGGCACCGAGCCCACAAATGGGTTTCCCAGCAAGGCCTGTGTGAGGCTTCCCAAGGAGAAGGCGCCCCACTTGCTCCGCCTGTGGTGGGCAGGGCGGCCACACGCCCCTCCCAGGCTCCCCCGGGGCCTTGGGGGCTCAGATGCCGAGGGGCCTCCCTCCCTGCCCCTGCAGAGGCGGAGGCCGTGGGAAGAGCTGGGCCTGGACACCGGGGGACTCGGCAAACCGACCAGACGTGCTTGCTGAGACGGGGCGGCCTCGTCCTCATGTCCATGCGCCTCCGGGACGCGGACAGGAGCTCGCAGAAGGCCAGTGAGGTGGCCCTCCCCTGCCAGCACTGGTCACTGCGAAGAGTCCCCATTCAAGTCGGGCCCCCAGATCAACTGGACACGCGGAGCCCCGTGCCGGCCCAGCCCGCGTCCCTTGGCTGTCAGGTGGCCGGGGGGCGCCTGCCGCCCCTCCCGGGCTCAGCCGTGGGCTCTGCAGGGGAGACTGCGGGACGTGAAGGCCGAGCATTCTCCTGGAACTGCAGAGAAAGCAGGGCCGGGTGAGCCCGCCCGCAAGGGCCTGTGGCCAGGGCAGGAGCTGAGCGGAGAGGCAGCCGCCCCCGCTGCGCTGCGGCCAGAGCCCGGCCCGGGGCTGCAGCTGGGCGGCCAATGCGCCTCGGTCCACCTCACGTTCTCTCCTGTTTCGTGCCGGCCGCTTGAAGTGACCGGCTCGGCCGCCGCGGCAGAGGTCCAGCGGCCGTGGCGAGGCCCGTCCCGGGCCAGGACGTCCGCCCACCGGCCGCAGGACTGCGCCCCCAGCCCCTCGGCGAGCACACCCGTCCCGGCCCCCGCGCCTCGCCTGGTGTGTCCAAATCTCTACCCTCGCCGGACACAAGCCCTGCGGGGCGACCCAGCCCAAGGGCCCGTTTCGACCCAGTCGCCCCCTCCCGCCCGCCAGCGGCACGGGTGGGCCCCTGCCCGTGGCACGCGGGGCCACAGGGCACCGGGGGAGCTCCGGCCTCGGGAGTCTGCCCCACGCCCGCCGCCCGGTGCTGCGGCAGAATCTCTGCGAGACTGACGGTCCCCTCTGCACGTCTCCAGGGGCTTCTGAGGCCCTGCCCAGGGGGCAGAGGCTGAGGACGGAGTGGGCAAGGGCGAGGCAGAATCCGGAGCAGGGAGGCCCCAGTGTGCGTCCGGCAGCGTCCAGGGCCCGAGCCTGGGAGCCTGGGGGTGGGGGGGCTTGAATAAAACGCGTGCTCAGCCCAGGCTCCGAGCAGAGGCGGGGGCCGGGCCCCTGGGCCAGGAGGGGCAGCACAGAGGCTGCGGGGAACCCCAAGTGCCCCGTGAAGGACACAGGACCATAGGACAGAGGGCCCGGCCGGCGCGGCGCCACGACCTCCAGCTCGCAGCCGAGGCCGGCACAGCTGCGCCCCGCACCGGGACGGGGCTCCGCGGCGGCCGCCTTGGCGCGAGAGCCGCGGGAGCAGAGCTGGGGTCGCGCGCGCCCCGGTCCCGGGCGCCTCCAAGAAGCGGGCGGGGAGGAAGCCAGAGTCTCAGAGGAGGCGGGGAAGGACCTGCTGGGCTCTCCCAGGTCAGGGCGGGAGGCAGGGGCACCCGCCCACGCACACACCGTTGAGCGGTCTGAAGGCCCCCGGCCTCGCTGCCCCTCTGCCTTGTTCATTTATTGCCAGAAAGTTTTAGAGGATTTAAAATTTTCCCCCCGGAATTGCCAAGTGGCTCTGGGGCCGGAGCCCCTCGGGCAGGGCAGGCGGGTGGGTGGGGTCCATGGGCTGCGGCTGGGGGGGCGGGGGCCGGCGCCATTAACCCGTCAGCAGCTGGGAAAGTGGGGCCAGGAGCTCTCGCCGCCGCGCAGCCCCGGGTCCCCGCTCCCATCGGGCGACGCTGGGCCTGGGTCCTGGCCAGGGCTCTGGGAGGTGTTTGAACCGGGAGAGAACTCTCCCCGAGAACACCCGTGGGTGGGCTTAATTACGGGCTTCCTCTTCCCTCTGGGCGGAGCGATCTGGGGCCGGGGCCCGGCGGGCCGGAGGGGCAAGTCCCCGGCGCCGGGCCGAGAGCGTCCTCCTCGCGGGCAGAGGTCAGAGCGCGGCTGAAGCCCCCTCGTCCCAGCTCCCCCGGACCGGGGAGCATCCGAGGAGGCCCCGAGGTGGCCGTCACCAGGAGCTGACGCTTTGCTCGGATTCCTGCGCCCCGAGCGGGACGAGCGGCGGCCCCGACGGCGGGGGCAGCGTGAGCAGCCGCCGGCAGAGCCCCGAGCAGGGGGCGGAGGGAGCGGAGGCGGCGGGAGTCGGGGGCTGGGGCCGCCGCCAGCTCCGCGAGCAGAGCAGCAGCCCCCGGCCCGCGGCAGTCAGCGGCAGCCGGCGCTCCTGGCTCTGCGGGGGCAGCAGGGCCGCGCGCCGAAGTGCAGGGGGGCCGAATGCGGCCGCTCTCCGGCCCCGCCCGCCGCACCCCTCCACTCCCGCAGGCGCACTCGAGGAGCCTCAGCACGCGGGACAAGCGCCCAGCAAGAGCAGCAGCTTGCGGTGCCGGCACGCCCCGCACCCCCCTGCCCCGCCGCCGCCCCAGCACCCCCAGCCACCCCAGAGCCTCCCAGAGGTACTCAGTGACCCCAGCACCCCCAAGCCACCAGCGCCCCCCCACAACCCCGCGGGGCCAAGGACGGGCTGCGGCGGGCGCCTCATCCGCAGGCGGAGCGCAGACTCTCCCGGTGTCCCAAGACGCCGCCGCGGGGCCTGATACTGTCACCACCAGCAATTAACCGGCCGTGAGTGTTTTATTAGCCGTAACCAGTGTTATCGCATCTGCATAAATACCTCCATCCTCACCACCGGCGGCGTCCACCCTGTTCCCCAGGGGCCTGCGGGGGAGGCCGCCTCCACTGACCGCCCTGCGAAGCCTCAGCTCCATCTGTCGGCCGCTGGGCGGCCCTGAAGGGCGCTGCTGACGCCAGAGGGGCAGACCCCAGCCCAGCTGCCTTCTTTGGGGGCGCCAGACTGCGGCCGCGATGACACCCCAGCCCGAGAGCCGAGAGCGGGCACAGGGACTTTGGGGTGCGGCCGGGGCAGCCCTGCCCCCCACGCTAGAGGGCGGGATCTGCGGGAGCCACTGGGGTGTCGGCGCTGCGGCCGGGGGCGCAGGGCTCCAGGGCCCCGCACCGCAGGGAGCGACTCCCCGAGGCCCGGAGGCGGCCGCCTCGGCCTCTCCACCCCCGCGGAAGCCGCGCGGCCTTTGAAGTGGGCGCTGGGGAGTGGCCAGACGGGAAGAGGCCGCCCCGGCCAGCTGTCGCGCCCAGGACCCAGCCCAGACACCAGGCGCTGGCCCTGCGGCCCGAGTCCCCCGCTGGCCCTCACACCCTCCGGCCCGGGGACGCAGCGAGGGCGGCCGCTCGGGCCGCAGGCAGGGGCGGGCGGGACGGAGGACCCAGGCCGGCCGCTGGGCGAGTCCCTCGGGGGGCAGGGGCTCCTGAGCGCGGCCGCCCTCACCCCCAGTCCAGCGAGATGGAGCCGGGCACTGGGGGCCAGGCCAGCAGGCCTGAGCACGGCCCGGCGGGCGTCCGGGGCTGCGGGGTGGCTCGCGGCTGCCCCGTCCCCGCTGCGTCCTGCTGGCCTGGACGTCTTCACTGGGCGGGTGCGAGGTGCGGTCTGGCCGGGGTGGGGCCGAGGGCAGTGGGCCCCCAGCATGAGCCACTGTAACAGGCGCCAGGGCCCTCACGTGCCGCCCCGAGGGCCTGCACCCCAGTTACAGCTGCAGAGAGGTGAAGCGATTACCCCGTTTCATGGGGACATAGGCTGCCCGGGAGCACGGCGGGAACAGCGGGCCCCCCCCGCGCCCCAGGCCCAGCCCTGCGGCTCTGCCCTGACCCTCGAGGCCCCACCAGGCGCTCCGGGCCACAGGGCGAGGCGGCTGGCTGAGCCTGGGCCAGGGGGTACGGGAAGGGGGTGGGGCAGCCCCAGAGTGGGGCTCCGGGGAAGAGGAGGCAGACCCAGGAAGGGCTGGGGCCGGAAAGGCGCGGAAGCGGGGCAGGGGGCCGTGGGGTGCTGCGGGGGGCAGAGGCTGCAGGGCGCCGGGGCACCGCTGGGCGGGGCAGGTACAGCAGGGCCCACAGGGGGCTGGCTGGGCTCTGGCGAGAGCAGGTCTCGGAGTCCTGCCCTCTGGTCCCGGGGCCCCCGGACGCCTGAGCAGACTGCAGGGCGCGGCGCCGGCGTGGACGGGGCGAGGCTGGGGCTGCCTGGGCGGGCAGCGGGTCCCGGCTGTGGGGGCCTGGGCGGAGAGCCCCGGCCTCTGAGGCGCTGGCCTGTCCCGGTGGGCGGACTCCTGTGGGGAGCGGCCGCCACGTCCGGCCCACCCCGCCGAGCCCGTTCCCGCCCCTCCTTCGCCCGTCAGCTCTGGCGCTCTGGAAGCCCGAGCCCGGCCACGCGCCCAGGAGAGCCGCCGTCGCCCAGGCAGGGCTGCGCCTCCCCAGACCCGCTGCCCAGGGCACCCCCGAGCAGGTGGGCAGGCATGGCCTGCGGCCTCGGGGTGTCCTGTGGGAAATGAGCTGGAGCCCAGGCCCCGCCAGCCCGGGGCCCCACCGCCCCCCGCGGGGAAGCAAGGGAGCGGCCCAGCCTCCGCAGGGCGCTGTGGCTGGGCGGCCCCGGCAGGGCGGGCGGCTGGGCGCCGCTGGGCACCTCCTCGCGGCCGTCCTGGCCCCAGGCCCCAGCCTCTCCCGGCTCCGGCCGGCGCAGCCTCTCCGCAACGTGAACCGAAACAGGCACGCGTGCCGCGCCGTGCGCCATGAGTGCCCAGAAGAGCGTCTGCTCCTCCTCCTGTTCGTTTTTTTAGACAAAACATCACATTGTGACCCGGGAGCTACTGCTCGGCCAGCGACCCGCGTCTGGCGGCCTGTGGCGCCACCTGGCGGCCCCCGGGGCAGCGCACACTCAGGGCCCGCCGAGAAAGATGCTGCGCTCAGCGAGTCCCGGCTGCCCAGGGCGGCCAGGGCCAGGAGACCGCCCGCCCTCAGGCGCCCCCACGTGGGAAGAAAGACACCGGTGCCGAGTGACGCCGTTTTCTGCACTGCAAGGCCCACGGAAATCATTAGGGTTCTCACGGAGAGGAGAGCCTGGGGCCCGCTGCTGAGAAGGGAAAACCCAGCGTGGAAACTGGGGTGCTCCTGGCCCGCTTCATTTTCTCCAGCTCCCCCGACTTCAGTCTGACCAGACAGTTAGCAGAACCCACATCTTCCCAGATAACACGGCGGAGGGCCTGCTCCGTGGGAGGCCGGACGGGGCGGGCCGAGCCGGACGGCATGAAGCGGGGAGTGCGCCCCTGAGCTCCGGGACGGGGGAGCCCACCTCCCAGCATGGTCGGGGGAGTCAGACGATGAGGGGCTGAGCACTTTTCAAAGACCTGTTACGCCTGGGGTTGCTGCTGCTCTTAGTCCACAGACGGGCCGTCCATAAAGGAAAGCACGTCCCTCTGCCTGCTGAGTCAGGCTGAGGCGCCAGGGAAAGGGCGAGGGGTGGACGCAGCCTCCCGGGGGGGCCTCCCGCTCACAACGTCGTCAGGACGACAGAGTTCTGTGCCGCTGGCGACGGGGTCCCACTCTACAGCCTCTCTCTGCACCTGCGCACGCGGGGCTGGGACGGGGCACCCGCACAGCCGGCCGCCAGGGGCCGCTGACTGAGCGTGCGGCCGCGGTCTCAGGGCGTAGCTCAGAGAGGACGTCAGCGCTGCACAGGGAGACCCCTGTCCCCAGGCCGACACGTCCCCTCCAGCTCCCTCTGCCTCCCCCGGACCCTGCCCCTCCGGCACTGTCCAGGACGGTCACGCCGTGTCGCTGCTAGCAGACCGCGAGAGGCCACTCCCAGGCCAGCCTGCGGCCGTGCAGACCTGCTCCAGGACACGCACACGTGTCCCTCGGTGTGTCCTGGGCGCTCCCCGGGGCGTGCTGTGCGCTCCCGACTCAACCAGCCGTGTCACGAGACACGAAGGACCTGGGGTAACATGACAAAAGCCGCAGATGTTCGTTCAGAAAAATCACAACTTACTAGGACACGAGAGTTGACTTAGTGAAATGAAGGAGACCCCTGTCGTGGGCTGGCGGGTTTTATACTGTAAAGAGGCCTGTTCTTGCACGACTGCAGGGCTCGGGCGAGGCAGCCAGAACCCCCGCGGTGCTGGTAGCTGGCAGGTCTAATCCCAACTTGGGAGATGGAAAGTGCAAAGGATAACCCCCCCCCCCAACCGCTGCCACGCTCCCCGCCCCCTCCCCTGCCACCAGAGGGCGCCCCACCCGCCGCTGCCACGCCCCCCGTGGCCACCAGAGGGCGCCCCACCCACAGCTGCCGCGCCCCCGCGACCACCAGAGGGCGCCCCACCCGCGGCTGCCGCACCCCCCACGATGGCCAGAGGGCACCCCACGCGCCAGTTTCTGGGGAAGAGGGCAATCCCAGCAGGTGAGGCCCCCGCGGCAGCTACGCTGTGTTGGGGCACCCCCACTCTCCCTTGTGGGGCTCTGGCCGCTGGCCCCGTCAGCGTCAGCAGCATACCTCCCTTGGTGCCTGGCGGCCTGGGGCGTGGGCGCAGCCAGCGGGCGCTCCCCAACCCTGTGCTGGCGGGACCCCCCTCGAGAGGGTGGGGGAGGGGAGGCTGGGAGACCCCGAGAGGGCAGCACCTGGCGCCAGCGGTGGCGCCTCCCAGCCCTCCCAGAGCAGGGTGGGGTGGGGTCGGGGCTTCGGGGCCTCCCCGACAACGGTGCGACCTCCAGCAGCCTGGGCTGGTGACCCCGACTCGGGCGCCGACACCCCACCTGCGGGGGCGGGGGGCGCTGAGCCCGGGCCGGTTCCCGGGCGCCAGTTCTGGCGGGGCCTCGGGCAGACGCGCTGATGGCAGAGGGGTGCCCGCCGCCCGGCTCGGTTCACACGTGGCCATCCGGGGACGTCCGGGAGGGAGAAATCGCAGACGGGTCCCCGACCCGCTTCCTGAACCGCTCAGGCGCAAGCGGGCACCTTGGGGTATGGGCACCCCCAAACAGGCGGCGGCTTCCCCTCCTCTCCTGCCCCAGCCCGGCTGCAAACCTGCGGCTCCCAGCGCACCCGGCCGCCCTCTGGGCTGCGCCTCCTGTCCCGGAGCCGCCGCGCCCCCCCACAGCCGGCTGCGCGCCCGCAAACACGCCGGGCCGGCCTGGGGCAGCAGAGAGCTTTATTGGGGCAGAGCCTCCCGGGGGCGGGGCAGCCCCCCAGCACACACAACTGTGCTATTTAATGTATTTCTCCATGAATTTCTTGTGAAATTCAGACCGCAGCGTGTCGTTCACGAACCGCTTGTCTTTCTTCTGGTCATCGACCCCTTTCGCACAGTTCTTGAAAACGACGTCGTCGTCCCACCTGGGGGAGAAGACACAGCCTCAGCGGCGCCCCACCCCGCCCAGGGGGCCCGGGGCGCAGGGGGGCCACACGCGACAGCTCAGCCTCGGCGGGGCCACGCCCATGCCCACCCCGCCCGGGGGCTACACCGGACCAGGGTGCATCTGCAGCGCCCTCTCCCCGCAGTCTGCTTCAGCACCGTCTACGCCACGGCTCAGGCCGCCGAGGACAGTGGGGTGACGACCGCCGTCTGCACTGACGGGGAGGCGGGCGAGCTGGGGGCCCTGGAGGGCGCGCCGCCCAGGGCACCCTGAGGGGCCGCAGGACTCGGGCTCGGGGGGACGTCCCAGAAGCCCCGGCGGCCCCCCCCACCCCGCGGTCTCCCCGTCCCCGTCCCGGGGCCGGCCTGGCCGTCCACAGGCCCTGGAAGGCGGCTCGGGAGCTGCCAGACCTACAGGGCACTGAGCCCGCCTCGGCGCTCGCCCCCCACTGCCCCAGCCGCTTGGGCCCACCCCCGAAGTGGTCTCTGGTCTCAGGCCACCTCCAGGAGACCCCCCCCAGGAGCCTGCCACTCGGCGCCGCTGAGCCGAGGGCCGGCGGGTGTGGGGTGGCAGGGCAGCAGGCCGCGGCACTCTGGACGGAGACGGGGCGTCGGGCGGGCCGCAGCAGGCTCCACCGCGGGGCCCCGGACCTCCCGCAGGCCTGCGGCGGCGCCGGTGTCCCCTGCCCGGTGTCCCGTCTGGCCTCCACGCGAGCACCCCTCGGAGGCGGAGAAGTGGGAGCGAAGCAGACCAGGCCTGCCCCCCGGGCCTGAAGGCTGCCCAGGGTGGTCGAGACGCAACTCCAGGCCCCTCGGGCCCCGCGCTGGACCTTCCCTGGCGAGCGTGGGCTCGGGGACCCGCGGCCACACGGCTTCCGTCGCCAGCCTCCAGGAGAGCCCGGCGAGGCCTGCTCCCGCACACCATGCGCACGGCTCTCACCGCCGGGGCCTGCCTGGGAGCCGCGGGCATCACCGAGCGTGCCCTGGGACAGCCGCCGCGCTCGCGGGCGCTGCCGATGGCACCTCAAGGGCCGCCCGGTGCCCGTGCAGACGGCCCGGCCGCCTGGCGACGTGGCTGGAACGGTCTCCCCCCTCGGCTGTTACCCTGAATCGACGGCAAGAGGGACGGGGAGGCTGAGCACGGGCGGCAGGAGCGCAAACCCGCCCGCCCCGAAGTACCTTCTTTTGACCTTGAAGTTGGCCTGAGGCTGGGCCGGGCCCGTCAGGTTCAGGAGAGGGTTTCCGCTGAGGATGTTTTCCATGCGAATCCTCTCTTCCTCCGCTTTCTGCTCTTGCTCCTGTCAGGGCAAGGGAAGGTTCAAGCTCGTTCAGGACGGCTGGGCGGGCTCCTGGGGCAGCTCCGGGGAAGACACTGCAGGCCGCGTGGGGGGGGGGCGCGCGGGGCGGGGGACACGCCTGGGAGGGGTTTCTGTTTGCTTCTGAGACACACGGGGACGTTCTCTTATAAATGGCTTGGCGCCCGTCACCCTAGTCATCACACCCACGAATCTCTTCTGACCCAAACATCAGATAAGGCACATATTTAAAACCTTTTTTTCTATGAGTACATGTAAAATTAATTGTTAATTTTAAGAGTTAACAATAAATACTTTAAAAACATGTTGAATAGCAAAAAAACATTTAGTAAAGCTATGACCCCTAATTTTTTTTTAAAGATTCATTTATTTGTGCATACAAGCTGGGGCACAGGTCAGAGGCGTGGGGTGGCGAGAGGGTTCACCAGAGACAGAGCGGGGAGCAGAACAGGCAGATGGACGGAAACACACTGCTGAGGGGAGCAGCGGGCGAGGCAGGAGAGGTCTGCTGTGCCATGTGGGAATCTCCCCGGCCGGGCGTCGAACTCGCATCCCCGCTGCCAACAGCTCCACAGTGCAGCGCTTAACTGCTGCGCCACCAGAGAGGCCCTATGACCCCAAATTTTAAAGGATTATAGATAACTGGGCTTCCTGGGGGGCACAGGGGTTATAGTCTCAGCCTGTGGAGCTGTCCGCAGCCACTGCAGCTCGAGTTCAATCCCCGGCCAGGGAGCTTCCCACAGGGCACAGCAGACCCCTCCTGTCTCCCCGCTGCCCCCTCAGCAGTGGATTTCAGTCCATCTGCCTGTTCTGCTCCCCACTCTGTCTCTCGCGAACCCTCTCACCACCCCACGCCTCTGGCCTGCACCCCAGCTTGTATGCAAAAACAAGTAAATCTTAAAAAAAAGGATTATAGATAAATGACTTAAAATGATTCTATTTTGCGTTCTAACAATGTAAACTTGCATCCCTATTACTGGTGACAAGATACTAAGAACTGTCTGTAAAATACGATAAACGCCCACGTGAAAATCCCATCGTTAAGGCACCCTGCACTAGTCACCTGCCGTCACCTCCGCGCCCTCAGCAGTCACGCCCTGACTCTGACTGTCTCCATCTGTTTTAGCACAAGCCACTTGCAGTTCGATCCCCCTCAGAATTAGAATTTAGAATACAAAACGTCTAAAAACCTCCTCAGCCGTAACTTCGAGATCTACCCATGCCCGAAACCAAAGGTCATTCCCACTCTGCTGTGTTCTGGCGCCGACAGAAATCGAGGACGTCAACGGTCAAGGAAAAAGAGGCTCTCGACAGCGTCCGCGGGCGGCCAACGTGCCCAGAGCACGCGGGGTCCCGGGGCTCCAGCGCAGCCCCCGCGGGCGAGCAGCGGGTTTTGCTTTTCCAAGGCAAACAACAGGGAGGGGAGAAGACGCGGCTTTCAGGGCACTGGAGAGGTCCTCGGGCACCGCTCAGCGACGGGCGGGGGGGCCAAGCCGAGACGGGCGCCACCCTCGCAACACGGCTCCGAGCTGGCAGAAGCCGCACAAGGTGGGGCCGCGCCTCTTCCTGGACCTGCTCCCTCTGCGTTGCCGGCTGCCAGGCCGACACGGCCCACGGCGCTCACCCAGCCCGGCGCCGACACGCGTCTGCAGAGGAAGCGCAGCGAACCCGCAAACCGTGGGCGCGTCTGTCCCGAGGCCGACCGTCGGGCGCCGGCCGCGGGCCTCAGTGCTCCGTCCTGTGTCCGGGCGCCGGCAGCCGCGGGAACGGGGGCGCTCGCTGTGGCGCTGCACCGTCCTAGGCCAAGTCGGACAAGTTTCTAAATGTTCTTCTTTCCCAGTCTGAACACCGGCAGCCCCAAGCCTACGCCAGACGCTGCCCGCTGAGCAGGGGCTCCCGCAGGCCCGCGCCCACGCCCGCCGTGCCCTGAAGAGTCGCCGCGGAGCCCACGGCTGGGCTGTGTGAGGCGGGGCCGCTGCTCGGACGTCTCCCCCCGTGTCGCCTCCAGGCCAAGAGAACGGACCGGGCCCTCCCGCTCACCCGCAGGGGCCCGGCACCAAGGCCCGGGAGCCAGGCAGCCCGGCCGCACGTCAGGCCCCTCAGCTCTTGCTCCCGTCACCCCGACTCCGCGGTCGCATCTGAGGGTTACGTGACAGCCCCAGGCCGGGCCTTTCCCTCCCCCACCAGCTCTGCCAGAGCGACCTTCCCGAGGCACACGCGCTCCCCTCCCGCGGAAGCCCGACCCCAGCACAGCACCAGCCAGCGCGGTGCGGCCTCTCGCGCGCCCTGCCCCGCAGCCTCACGCGGCGCTCGGCCTGTGACTGACGCGCCGCCGACATGCCGCCTGCCGGTGGGGGACGGGCCGGGGAGGCGGAGTCGGGCGCCCGGTCATCGGCTTCGGGAGTGGGGGGCTGGCGAGCCCGAGGCCGCGCCACAGCCGGTCGCAGCGGTTCTCCGGCGCGCACAGGCCAACGGCCCACTGAACGGGCGGGCACGGGGCGTCGGTGGCTGTTACTCGGCTGTCTCGGCTCCTTGGGAAAAAGTTCTCACACACCAGGAGCCCCAGGGCGTCACAAGAATAACCAATCAGCAGCGCCAGGGCGGGCACGTCAGACGCAGAAAGAATCCCAGCGTGTCCCTTGGTCGAAGACGCATTTCCTCAGAGCAGCAGCAGCCTAAGCCCCAAAGGCATTTTCCTTAGAACGACTTGCAAGGAGCCGCAGGAGACCCCGCGGGCCGGCACGGCGCCGACGTCCAGCCCGTCGCACGGCAGCAGGGCACCGGCGGGAGACCGCGCAGGCCGGGGCAGACGCGGCCCACGTGCGCGGGCGGTCACTTTGGGCGGAGGAGCCGGAGACAGGCGGGGGCAGCGGCGTCTCTGCGATGAGCGCTGCTGGGACAGCGCGGACAGGCGTGCGAGCCAAGGCCACAGCGCAGAGACGGCCTCGGGCAGGTCGGGCCTGCACCATGCGCTCTGCCGGTCCCGTGGCCCAAGCCGGGGACGGGTTCTGGACGGACCCAGCAGAAGCAGCACGCAGCACTGAACAAGAGACTACACCAGAGCAGCGCAGCCGGGGGACGCTGCAAAGCGGAAAGGCGAGCGTCTGACACGCTGGCGCTGGGGCCGAGGCCTCACCACATGCACAGGCCGACTGAGAATCGAGGGGATCCTAACAGAGGCTTCCCCAGAGACGCGGCCGGCTGAGGCGGCACAGATGCTCGCGACGGCGTCACCAGGGGCACCCCAAGCCGAGTGCCCCCCGGGAACCTCGCGCGGCCGGGATGCCGAGGGGAGCCCGGCAGACGCTCCTCACGGAGTAGAGATGGGGCCGAGCGGCGGGCGATTCCGTCTCCGGGGGTTGAAGAAAACAAAACTAGTGCCAACAAGGCCGTGTGCGCCCCTCTCACAACGCCTGCCCGCAGCAGCCGCTGGGGGCAGGCTGTGGCGCCCCAGTGGGTGGAGGGACACGGCCAGTGTGCCCCGCACAGCCCAACTCCTCAGCCAGAGAAAGGACGGGGCCTCGAGGGCACCAGCTAAGGGACGCAGAGGCAGGCAGAGAAAGACCAACACAGTGTGACCCCGCTTTGGCGGGACCCGAAAATAAAACGAACCAGCACCAAGCTCACGGACACAGCGGACACCAGCGGCTGAGAGAGGGAGCTGAGGGGTGGTTGAAATGCACGAAGGGGCTCAAAAGGAACAGACGTCCAGCTGTAGTCAGGCCTGGGGTGCGGCGTGCTATCTGAGGGTGGCGGCAGACGCTCAAAGCTCACGTCACAAGGAACGCGTGTGACCTGGCGCTAGACGGGAGCTACGCCACGGTGCCCACCGCTTTGCCACGCACCCAAATGCCGAGCCACCGCGTAGCGGGGCCGCGACCCACACATCCATCAGTCCTTCCTCACCAGAACACAACACAAAGATCTCCCCTCCACGAGGAGACAGCACCGCACCTTCCTGGCCTGCTCCTCGGCGCGCTCTTTCTTAATCTTCTCCAGCTCGGCGAGGAGCGCCGCAGTGTCGTCGTCGCTCTCCTCCTCAAAATCCTCATCTTCGTCTTCCTCCTGAGAACGAACGTGGCCCCGGGGTTTGGAGAGAACAGGAAAAGGAAAATGTCCTTACATATGATTAAAATCAACAACCAGCCAAAAAACAAATAATAGTAAAACCCCAGCAAAAAAGCTTATGACTGCTGGCTAGTTTGGATTACAACAAAGAGTGCAACAAAGCAGCTCTCAAATTTAATGGCCGTGGGAATCCACAGAGGCAGACGCTTCCAGAACTGGGACCGCACCGAGGCGCGGCGCACCCACAGGGCCACGTGTCCGAGCAGCTCAGATCGGCGTGGCGGCAGCAAGGGCGGCGGGGCACCAGGGCACGGCGTCCTCACAAGTAACTCCAAGTGGGCAGTTAAATCTCACTTAAAATTCGGTTTATTAATCACTGAGCTAATTACTTAATCTCATCCTTAGCTCTAGAACTGCTGATTTACCTGCCTACCCTGAGGCTTCCCACGGAAGACCACTTCGATTCCTCGACTGTGCAAGGAACAGTGTGGGCCCCACGAAGCCTGCTCTGGGACACAGTGCTCGCCTTAAAAGCTCCCTTCCACCACCCCGCTCCAGGCAGAGGTGCCATGAGGTGCACTGCGCAGGGGAGGGGCCGTGGCACCGCGGGGCGGCCCCTGGCTCCAGCCCTGGGGCGCCGACAGAGCGCCCGGCAGAAGGCGCCCGCAGAGGCGGACAGCACAGTAAGCGCCAGGGTGCAGCATGGGAAACTATTCCCTAGCACATCGCTTCCTCGTCTGGGTCCCCGAGATGAAATACCAGAAGACTGAGGACTCACACGGAGGACTGCACCATTTGTTCTAACGTAAAATATAAAATCTAGCAATGATGTCAGGGCTCTGTCTGGGAAAAAAGAAAACAGCTAAGGATAGATACAGGCCGCCGCTTGAAGTCAAAAGAACTAAAATTTCCACGAGCACGACGAAGACGACCACAGGAGAGCGACAAGAAACGAGACCCACGTCCGTGAGAGGGTCGTCCGCGTCGAGGTTGGCGGCAGGGATCTGGTCTAGCCGAGGCTTCTTGGACACCGAAGACGAGGTTGTGTGTTCTGGGGAGAGAGGAGCCTCGCTCAGCTCACCGAGACACACGCCGCGGCTCTCGGGACGCCTGCGGGCCGCGGGCACCGAGCGCCTGTCACAGGCCCAGGACAGCAAGGACCAGGACTCAGCGCCCGGCAGGCAGCCCCTGGCCAACGGCGGCTGAGCGAGCTCAGCCCCGGCATTCACGAGACCCGCAGGCGCGCAGGCAACCCCGGGGGCAGTCGCCACATGCTGGAGCGTGAAAGGCGCTACCGCGGCGCTCCTCGACGCCGTCCAGCGGCCAGTGACAGAAACAGGAGACCTCACAGAAACTAAGAGGCCTCCAGAAGTCTGGGTGCTGGGAACCAACAACACTCCGGATCTGCACGTAAACAACAGCTGCTAAAGGCCCCCGGGTCGCCTGCTCCTTCCAACCCAGAAGCATGCGTAGCCGGATCCAACTTATCACCTCTAGTCTAACCACGTAGGAAAGGGTTACGCGGACCAACGCTGAAAACAAACACTCCCTTCCAATGACCACGTGACAGAAAAGCTACGGCGACAGTTTTACAAGACAGGTGTCTGAGGGGTGCTGGTACCCCGAGTGGGGCGATCTCTGTTTTTCTCCCGCGCGGCAGCTCGCTCCCGCTCCTCCAGCTCCCTCCTGAAGTCCCGGTTGCGAACCTCTTCAGGGGCATCCTGAGTCGTTTGCCTAAAGGAGAAAAGAAGCAGGGCAAAAATGTAACTAAAAACGCTGTGGCCATACAACAGAAGACAACTCCCAGGAAGCAAACGTCCCCTGTGCGCCCCGGGTCACGACCCTGGTCCAACAACAGGCCTACGTGGAGTCAGTTTCCCACAGTGACTGCAGACTGACTATAAAGGTCTTCCCCTTTCGCTCGTGGGCGACTCAGGACCATTAACACCTCGGCTGACCTCACGTGCCCGCTGGGGGCCCTGCTCAGTCACCCTCCACCGTGTAAGGACACCCGGTGAGCAGCAAGCTCTGCTCTGCTCTGGGACCGCCTGGCAGCATTTTACCACTCGGGGCTTAACTGCAACGTCAAACAGTCTACTTCCGAGAGACGGGACCCCAGTGCCTCCACCTCCCGCCCCGCCCTCTCGGATTCCATCTTGCTCTGGGAACAAGAAACAAACGGACGTCTCCTTACCGGTATTTTATCTTCGTATGAGACGGGAGGTCTCGGCTCGAGTACTGCTTGGAGAGTTGGCTCAAATCCCCCTCTCCTTTCCCCCTTCCACCTCTCGCCGGTTCAAAAGTTGGCCTTGCTGCGGTTGTCATCTTTTATGCTTTGAAGGAAAGTGGCACAGAGTTATTTACAGCGTGGCAAGCGGTCATTCTGTAAAGTATTAATCAATCACCCTTGTAAGTTCCCAAACGTTCTCCAAAAATTACTTAAATAACTGCAAATGAACGTTCTCAAGGAAACTAAGAGGGCTCGGGGTGTACAAGGATTATGGCTTTTGGGGCAGCTCTTATTTAAAGCAAAAATTCTCGTCCTTAAGACCTGCTCCCATCGCCCTTCTGGCTCTGGGCCCCCACGAGCCTGGCCTGCAGCTTGGGGGTGGGGCCGCCTCCGCAGGGCCTGGGCCCCGCGGCCGCGCCCGTCTGCCGGCCCACAGCGCGCGGCCGGGGCGCGCAGCAGACCGCGGCGGAAGACACAGAGCAGGAGACGTCCGCGCGGTCACCGGCGAAGCTGTCAGGCCGCGCGCGGGACCCGACGGGCGCCCCGGCCCGGGGCCCATGAGCGAGGGCAGGACCCGCTCCCGGCACCCTGGGCCCGAGTGGCCGGGACACAGACGCCGCCGCCGCGCTCTCCGCCCCCCCGGGCTGTCGCCGCGCTGCCCCCCACGGCCCCCCACGGCCGCCGCCTGCGCCCCCGGCCCGCGGAGAAGGGGGCGCGCGGTACCCTCGCCGCGGGGCCCGGTCCGCCGCGCAGCGCCGCGCTCACTCGGACGCCATGGCCGCCGCGCTCCCGGCACCCCCCGCGCCCGGCCCGGCCCCCGACCCGGAAGCGAACCGCGGCCCGGGCGCGCGGCCAATCGGCGGCGGGCGGCCCGGAAGTGGGCGTGGCGGCGCGGCGCGGCGCGGGGCGGGGCGGGCGTTTGAAATCGGCGCTCGGGGCGGCCCGCGCGCCCCCTCCGCCCGCCCGCCCGGGCCCGCTGCGCCCCCGCGGCCCGGCCTCCGCGGGGCGCCTCCGTGGCGGCGGGAGCGGCCGGCGGCCGCGAGGACAGACCGCGGTGCGGGCCGCGCTCCCACGAAGGTACGGCCGCCCGGCCGCGCGGCGGGCTCGGTAGCGGAGCCGGGCCCGGGGGCCGGCGGGGCGGGGAGGGAGGCCCGGCCGCCTTCCTCCCGCCCCGGCCCGGCCTCCCGCGGGCCCCGCTTGCCGTGCGCCAGGAGCCGTCTGCGCCGCGCGCCTGCTGAGACTGCAGCGGGAGCCCCCGCCCCGTGAGCTCAGCGGGAGCGTCTCGGGTCTTCGGAGCCGGAGCCGGAGCAGGAGCCCGCCCGCCCCCGGCCTGACCCCGCGGGAGGGCCGCGCACCGGTTACTGCGCCGATTCCGGGCCGGACAGCCCCTCCGCTGCCCCTGCACGTCCAGTTCACGCGCACGTGCTGCCACACCTGCTTCCAGGGCACCCCAGCCCGCATCCCGCGCCGCCCCGTTTCCGCTGGCGCGTGGTGAATGGCCTCGGCAGCCCCTACCCCACTTCTGCCCCGCGATCGGCTTTGCGCAGCGGTAGGAGTGATGGTGCCAAACCGCAGATGGGTAGTGCTCCTCCTGCGTGAATACCCCATTTCTTGTGCTGGCTGGAGAGCCCCTGGGGTCTGCTCCTCCACACTTGAAATCGGTGCTTTTGCAGAGCCGAGCATCCTCCTCTGGAGCGCGATGCTTCGTCACACACCGAAGCCCTGGCAGTAGCCAGCTGCGCGTTTCTGTCAGAGTCCTTGGCACCAGCGCTCTCAGCGGCCTGGGCCCCATAGGACCGCGTCAGCAGTCTTCCAGGCCGGCCCTAAAGCACCTCGTCAGGGAAGCCCACCCTGACAGCCACACCCCCCAGCCCGAATCCCACCAGCCACCCTGGCCGCTCTCAGCAGCACGTCGAGTGTGCTCTGTCCGCATCTGCCGTCCGCTCCTTGTCTGAGAGGCAGCATGGCGGTTATTAAGGGGGGGTCCCTAGCCTGGGGGTCGAGGCTCTGACCCCAGCTCCACCCCGCCCCAGCTGGGTAGCGGGGCGCCACTTCCCCTTTCTGCGCCCTCACTGCCCTCGTGTGGCACATGGGGATGGCTCCAGTCCCTCCCTCCTGTTCTAAGGACGAGGTCAGCTGATACTCGCGAAGAGCTAGAGCTGTCGCAGTGAGCAGCGCTTGCTGAGTGAGTGCTGGCATGATTATTAACGCTCTTCTTATTGTTGTCTATCTTCCTGTATTAGAACATAAGTTCCAGGAAAGCAGGAACCTTGTCTCTTGCCCCGGGGTGCCCTCTGCACGTGGCGCCGAGCCTGGCACGTAGCCGTGCGAGTAAGTACCTGCTGGGCGAGGGGGCCTGGGCCACGCCGCGTGCGGACAGCCCTGGTCTTGGGTCCCGCCTGCGTTCTGCCCTGTGTGAGTGACCGCGCTGGGGAGTGCTAGCCCCCCGCCTCGCTCGCTGCGGGCCTGCCAGCCTGGCCCGCGCGGGAGCGCCTGCCCCAGGGCCTAAGAGTCATAAGAAGACACTCGCAGTCTCCTGAGTGCCGTCAGAGTGTGCGTAAGAACGTGGAACGCTAAAGCTTTGGGCCTGGATGGGTTGCGGCTGTTAGAAAATAAACCACAAAGCAGGTTTGCTGAGCCCTTGAAGGCCGCCCTGCCCGCAATCTTGCTGGTCAAAGTCCTGTTTCCCTCCCAGGGATCCTCACTTTAAATTAAATGTTTCCACAAAAATCCAGTTGGGTTCTTAATTCTGTCTGCCAGTCCTCTTATACTCCTAAACCGCTCACCGCCCCCGCCACAGCGCAGCTGCCTGTGCTCTGCCCTTTCTGCAGAGCTCCGTGCCCCTCCCACCCGCTTCCCCTGCCACCCTCTCCCCAGGGGTGGAGGGGCCGTGAGCTCCCTGGGAAGGCAGAAACTCACAGACAAGCCCCCGCGGCGGATCTACCCAGCCGCCTTTGGCCAAGCCAGACCCCTGTGGGTCCTGAGGGGGGCTGGCACAGACCCTGTGCTCCAGCCGGACCCCCGCCCTGCCCACCTGGCATCCACTAGTCTGGGGGGGTGGGGTGGCCTTCAGTGGCCCCTCTGTGCTTTCCTACAGCCCCTGCTAGAGCGCGGGGCCCTCACCCGGAAAGGCCCTGCATTGCCATGGCAAAGACAGCACCTGGTCAACATGGAAAGGGGCCTCCTGTAAGACTCGTGAGCGTGAAGCCGGCTGCGCTTGTGGCAGTCCCCGCGGTGGGGACCCAGCTTCAAAGCGCACGCAAACTGGCCCCGCGGAGCTGAACCCCGAAAAGGGGAAAGAGAAACCATAACAGCCTAAGAAGATTTAGGAGACCATCTCTACCACCTAGTCACTGGTGAAGACTTAGCACCTAAGAGCTATAAGAGAATCATTAAAAAAGTGAATCTGTCTAAAAATGTAATTCTGTGGCAGGAGACACAAAGCCCCAAGGGAAATGCTGGGTCAGCGGCCGAGTTCTGCGCTGTCCCCCGCGTCCAGCTGTTAACTGATGCTGACGCGCAGCCCGGCCTTTAAACACCTGCACTGCGCTCAGAGGGGCCGCTCCGCGCAGAGACCGCCTCCCTGCGGGGCAGAGCGAAGCGCGGACTGGCCCTCCACGGCCTCTCAGACAACGGGCGGGGCAGGGGTGCGCCCGCGGTGTGAGTCGGGCGTGAACCAGCGCTCTCCGTGGTGAGGCTCTCCCCGCCCGGCCGCCGCCCTCCTGGAGGCGTGGAGCCGGCTCCTGCCCCGGCCCTGGCACTCCCCGGCCCTCGGCCCGCGCCGGCCCGTCCCCGTCGGGTCTCGGTTCCAGGCGGGCAGCGGCCGGCGCCCTGGGCCCACCCCGTGTCCCCTCAGCTGCCCTGCTCGTCGCTCTGCCTTGCGGCCGTCCTGTCTGCCACGGCAGGCTCCGCTCGCCGGCACCGCGAGCCCCGACGTGGCCCAGCCTGCAGGTGCCCGGCGCCTCCCCGCAGCACGGCGGGCGTGGGTGCGAGGGCGGCGAGGGAATTTCCACGGGGAAAAAAGTCACATGTCGATGTGAAAAGTTACTGCCTTAATGTGTGTGCGCTTTAAAGGAGAAAAGTGACTTGCACTGTTAGTCTGAGATGAGTCTGAAACGCAGATCCGAGCGCGGCGGGCGGGACCCCAGCGGCGGCGTCTCGGAGAGTCTTTCAGTCCGTAAATGTGCGTCGGTATCGCTCCGGCCCCGAGGGGCGCCCCGCTGCGCCCGGCCCCAGCACCGCCACCCCGGCCCCTCCCGGGCGCGCGCGGCTCCCCAGTCTGCTGGGCCTCCCTGGACTCGGGCTCCCCCGCTCAGCGCCCCGGGGGTGTCGGGCCCAGCGCCTTCCGCGCAGGTCCCCTTGCGGCCCCTCGCGCGCCGTCTCCCGCCTTTCCGTGGGCCGCGCCTTGGCTGAGCTCTCCTCTCCCCTCCTGTCTGGGCTCCTCGAGGGTCCTGCCGCGCGGCCCAGGCGGGGTTCACGGCCGGATCTGCTCATGCAGGCCCACTCCCCGCGCCTTTCCCCAGCGCTTCGCTGTTCTTGGCCCGTTTTTCGTCAACGTAAACTTTTCAATGTCATGTTCTGCAGACACTGGGATTTTCCCCCAGGTGCCGTCGACTAACCTGGGTCAATGCTGAGATCCCGTCTTCCAGCAGCTTGCCCCTGTCCTTTCTCTAGGCTCTTTAATTGCCATTGAGTAAATTTATGTTAGCTTTCATCAACGTCCTGCAAATTTCTGTAAGCTTTAGACTTACCTGTGGATTAATTTTAAAGCTGTTTTAAGGACCGTCTTTATCGCATCTTGTCGTTGGTGTTACGTAAAGAGAGCTGATTGTTATGTATTGTGATTTCAATTCAGAGACCTGCTAAGCCCTCTTAGTAATAAAAGCAGTTCGCCCACAGGCCTTTGCTTCTCCCTTTCCAGTCTCTACCTCCCTCTTTTTCCTCCCGCTGCCTTTGGGGGCTGAACACACAGGAGGATGTTGGTGAGAAGAGATCGCAGGGTCCTTGTCTTTGTCCTGGTCCAGAAGGAAAGCCTTCAAACTCTTCCGTATTAAATGTGACCTTTACTGAAGGTTTGGGGCAGATTCACTTTATTTGATTGAAATTCTCCCTCTATGGGCCTCCCCGGTGGCGCAGCAGTTGGGCGCTGTGCTGTGGAGCTGTCGGCAGCAGCGATGCGAGTTCGACACCCGGCCGGGGAGATTCCCACATGGCGCGGCAGACCTCTCCTGCCTCGCCCGCTGCTCCCCTCAGCAGTGTATTTCTGATCTGCCTGTTCTGCTACCCGCTCTGTCTCTGGTGAACCCTCTTGCCGCCCCACGCCTCTGGCCTGCACCCCAGCTTGTGTGCATAAATAAATAAATTTTAAAAATAAATAAGTCTTTTTTAAAAAAAGAAATCTTCCCTATAATTTTTAATTTGCTGAATGGATGGCAAATTCTGTCCCTTGGCTGCACCGAATGAGATCTTCCTTTCATGTGCTCGTGGGTGTCATGCTAAATCGCTCTTCAAGCATCCGGAACTGCTCGCTCCTGGACAGACCCGCCTCGCCTGTGAGGTGCACCCAGGAGCGAGTTCATGCTGCTTCTGTTCAGGCCTGGTCCTGTTTTGAGGGAAGTCAGCCCATTCTCCCCCAGTGTTCTCGTCGGAGTCGGGCATCCCACAGTCTGTTCCATGGAGGGTGCCGGGAAGGTTCTTCCTCTCCCATCCTTGGGAGCGCTTGTCTGAGGCCGGGGCTCCTTCCCCTTGAGCGCCCCCAGCCAGGGCCTGTGTGCTGGGGCGGGGTCAGGGTTGACCTCGTGTGTCCCTGAGGGTGTGCGCCCTCTGGAGCCCAGGTTCTGTCGGTGCGTTGTGCGTGCCTCTGAGGACTCGGCCTTCTGTCTCCTCTTGACCATTTCACAGGGTGTCCTGCCTTTCTTGGCAACAAACCAACTGCTGGTTTTGTTCCTTTTCTCTAGTTCACGTTAGTGTCAGTCCACTAACAGCACGCCTCGCTTGACCGTCTCCTGTGCGCTGTGCTGTTCTCGCTGAGGGCTGCTGGGCTGGCGGTTTTCCACGCTGCTGTCTTTTCTTAGGTGTTTCTTTACGCCCATGCATTTGCCTTTGATAAGCTTTATCAGCACGGCACAAAATCTGAACAGTAGACTGTTCATTCTCATACACACTGCTTACTGACTCGCATTTTCTTGTTTTGTGATTCCGGGCTTATTTAGCATCCGGGGCTCTAGCGGCCTCTGAGCAGCAGCCTCTGCTGGCTGTGGTGCCGGAGAGCGTGCGCCGCCCGCCTGCCCACGAAGGTGCGGTCACATCTCCACCGCCTGAGGACACCGGGGCGTGCAGTCGGGAGTGTGCGTTCAGTGTGTCCCGGCAGGGCAGCTTCAGAGGTGCTGGCGGGCAGTTTTGTGCTGCTTTTAAGCTGCCTGAACGTGAGTCGGGCCCGGCTTCTGCCTCTCTCCCCTGCCCCCCGTCACCCTGCGGTCCGTCAGGTCGGCGCTAAGTGACAGGATGTACTTCATTTTAAAGCTGAGAACCACTCTTATTAAAATCTGAAATGAGTGTCTGCAGGATTTCTAATGCCTCAGTCAACATTCAGCTATTTGGAGATCACATCTAATCAACCATATACAGTTTTATCCCTGTTCAGTTTCCAAGTAAAAAAATAGAATATGAGCTAGGCCTGCTAGGAGAGAGACAGAATCTTACTTTTTCAGAAAGTATGATCACCCATATGAAAGACTCCAGACTTAATGATCAAGCTAGTAGAATAGGAAGTCAGACTATAGTAGTAAAAAAGGGATAAAAGCGGAATGTATAATAAAATGTATAGAAAAAAGCGGCCCTTCATAAGGTCCTGAAATGGTGGTGACAATTGGATTTCTTTCCAAAAGCCAGCAACCATGGCAGAGCATTTCAAGCAGGTGATTCATCAGGTAAAAAACAAAGAAATTAAAAGAAAATGAAACCTTAGTGAACTCAAGGAAGAGAGGCTCAACAGGACATAAGGGAACAATTCATAATAGAAAACACTGATAACTGTGATAATTTTTCGAATATATTTTAAAAGACATCATAAATTTAAAAGCGGGTGGGATAAGGTTTTTGCAATGACAACAGACATGGAATTAGCATCCCAAACATTTAAAGAATATTTACAAATCAGTAGAAAAAGAAAATCTAGTTGAAAAAGTGAGCTAAGGCTAGAACTGATAATTCACAAAACCGAACCCACGAAAGCCCAAAAGCGGGTCATCTCTCCAGGAAGCAGCCCACACGGCATTAATAACAGGAATGGTGTGAAAGGAGGAGACTTACTCACTAACCAAATTACCAGTGACTGCAATTGGACATTTTCAAGTATGTCTGAACGTGGGGGAAGCAAACCCCTGCTCTGCCGTGAGTGTGCTAACTAGGAAATCCCTGGATAAAGTAGCTGGACATTGTCGAATAAAACAAAAATAAACTTCTCTGTCACCTAAAAACAACACTTCCAGATATCTACCCTGATGAATTCTTACATGTAGTCACAAGGACACATACAGCGGTCTTTAATGCGGCGTTGTTTATGACAGAAGCTCCGAGGGATCCAAAGCCACACAGATGGGGCGCAGACGTTGTCTGCAGTGTGGATGTGCGTGTGACGAGATCTTGACACTGCTAACGTTGAGTTTAATGACTGCAAAGCTCTAGCACACGCGGCATAAAACCGCCTCTCTGTAGAGACCACAGCAGGTCACCGAGCAGGGCTCCGTGCTGCCAGCGTCTGCGGCCTTTGCGCGCCAAGACAGCCCCTCAGGAAGAGGCGCCTCGCCGGGCCCGCCTGCCTAAGGGGCTGCGGAGGAGCAGGTTGGGGTTAGCATTTGGAGCCAAACGGGACTTCCCCTGTCTTGAGGTGTGTGTACTCGAACAGGAGCAAGACCCCACGGGGCGTCTTTTGTCACTAACATCAACATGGCGCTGGTGGGTCGAGGCGGGGTGAGGAAAAGCAGGGAAAGGCGTCACATTGAAAGGGAAGAAGACGTTAAACTATTGACAGAGGGCGTGGATTTGCATATAGAAAATCTAAAGGAAAAATCCAAAATCTAAAGAGAAAAACTGCCAGGAAACAAGCGCAGCGAGTTGCCGGCTGCAAGGCCTGTCCGCCAGGATTAACTGAGCTGTGTGCAGTAGCAGCGAGCGGCCTGAGGAAGACACTGAAATAATCCCGGTCACAGCAGCATCAAAGTGAAAAAAATGCTTTGGGATAAATTGGACAAAAGCAGCACAAGCCCTCTACCTTGAAAACATTAAAATAACGAAGCGGGCCTCCCTGGTGGCGCAACGGGTTAAGCACAGCACTATGAAGCTATCAGCAGCCACTGCAGCACCAGTTCGATCCCCGGCCATGGAGCTTCCCACAGGGCGCAGCAGACCTCTCCTGTCTTGCCCGGTGCTCCCCTCAGCAGTGGGTTTTTGTCGATTTGCCTGTTCTGCTCCCCACTGTCTCTGGTGAATCCTCTCACCACCCCACACCTCTGGCCTGCACCCCAGCTCTTGTCTGCACAAATAAATAAAAGTAAATCCTAAAAAAAAGAAATGTGCCCAGCCACTCTGGGATGACAGCATGACCATTTTCAAAATACTAAACAGACTAGCAGACGTCCCAGAAGTCCACTCCTACGCATCTACCCAAGACAAAAACATTACCCACATGTGGACTTAGGCATGAACGTTTATCACAGCGTTCTTTGTGACAGCTCAGAGATGAAAACGGCCCAAATGCCGTCAACTGACAAATGGCTAAGTAGAGCCATTTGTTTATAGAATATCCACAAATAAAAATGGAATGAAATGCAATGTTATTTCATCATAAAAAAAAGAAAGCCCTGATGCACACCACAGCACGCTGAGCCTCGGGAGCTCGTTGAGTGAGACACACAGGCCGAACGTCGGCGAGTCGGCAGGCCTGGCGCCAGAGCAGAGCGGGGCCGGCCCGCGGGCAGCCGTGCAGCTGGGCACCGGCGCAGGTGGGCACCGCTTCTCTCACAGCCGCAGGACTGTGACAGCCGTGGCCACCACACAGCTCCGCGGGCGTGTCAGAAGCCATGGCTGGATGTTTTGTCATGTGAATTATATCTCAATAAAGCTCTTTTTAGAAACCACTTGAAGCAAAGTGACAAATACTAAGATTTCAATTCTGGATGGTTGAAATGCAGGTTTTGCTATCTTTTCCCCTTTTTTTAATGTTCTCAGACAGTCAGGCGTGAGACGTGAATTCCAGGTCTAATGTCAGATGCGCGGCGTGAACCACCCCGGACTTCAGGTCCTGCAGCTGCCCCGCCCCCAGAGGCGGCTTGGGGTCCCTGTCAGGGCACCCCACTGGCACTTGTGGGTCACACTTAGTGCAGTCGGCTCCTTAGTGCCAGACTCTTAAACCGAGAATAACGACGCAGGAGAAACCAAAGATAGAAACCAAAAATCCTAAAAGGGGGAATGTGGAGGAAACAAGTAGAAAGCAAAGGAGACTTAAAAGTTCTTATAGCTAATACTTCCAGAAGAGAAGAGAAAATCTGCAGCCATGGAAAATCTCAGAAATTTGTAATGACGGAATATGCAGAGGAAAAAAGTCCATAAATTGAAAGTAATTACTGCAAGGTTTGGGAAAGAACAGAACGGTGAGAAATGGAGAACAAGACAAGAGTATTAGTGCATCAGTCCAAGGGGGTCACGATCTGATTACATTTCCGGAGGAACTGATAGTGAAGTGGGAAGGAACACGTCAAAGAAATAGGTAGATTTCACAGCAGCGAGGACACAAGTGTCTACACAGGGACGTCTGGCACGAGCGTTGATGGAAAAGACTGAACTGTCAAAGAACAAAGGCTCAGCCTGAAAATACCCGGAGAACGGGAAGAGATTTCGCAAGAAGGATCAGAGGACAAATTAGTCTTAGGTTTCTAAGAAGCTAGAATTCCGTGGGACAGTCTTCAGAACCGTGAGAGCATGAAGGTAGAACAAAGACGTTTTCAGACGCACCCAGTGTGGGAGACCGTCGTTCTATTAGCTGCTACTTGATTTTGAATTCCCTTTTATGTTTGGGGAAATGCCCCCATTACGACCCTGCCGAGGTGGATTATTCAGCCTCTTGCAGCAGGGACACGCTGTGGCCTGGACTCCCCGCCCCACACTTCCTCGGAGACCCGACATGGAGGTGTGTGAGGGTCTGCTTCGGCGGGGTCTGCTCCGGCAGGGACGCTGGGGGCAGCTGCAGAGGCAGCGAGGCTTGGTGAGAGCTGGCGCTGTCCCTGTGGCGCCCTCCACCCGAGGAGGGGCAGGAAAGCCTGGCTGTTCTTCACGGAGCCGTCTCAGCCCGAGTCTCGCCTCTGGCGCTTCTGGGAGCCCCATGCGACCTCCGGGGAGGCTTCCAAGGGGGGAGCCAGGAAAGAAGACGGGTGGGGGTGGGGAACGCGGGAGCTAGTGTAATAGGGAACCCCCAGGGTGACCCTGCAGAGACCCAGGATGCACGGTGTGCAGCTGAAGCGACAGACTGACCGGGCCAGCGTCCAGAAGCGCCTGGAGAACCCCCGGGGAGAATCTGCCTGAGAGGTGAATCAGATCTCACACCCGATGTGTTCCCTGCACCTAGATGAGGCTGTCACTGCCGGAAGCTTATGCGGCCTACCTGGGCGTGGTGACCGCCTCCCGCTAGAGGAATGGAGTAAGGCACAGTCTGAACTACAGGATAGATCAAAAGTCCCCCATGAAGGGCGGTGCCCTTACCCCGGGGCCAGCGACTGATGACCGGAGGTCACTGGCGGGAGGAAGGGTGCAGGAAGGCTGGGCAGGTGGGCGGGGCATAAAGGCCTCGACACCCAGAAAAGGCAGCTGCCGTGCGGCGCGGGCACAGGGAGAGGACGCGTGTGCGTTCTCCGGCTGCAGACGAGCGCGCGCTCTGTGCAGTCTAAGTCTGGTGTTTGGATTTTCGGTCGAATCGAGCAGTTTGCAGATTCTCTGCGCGACTGCAGGCAGCAGGTTTCTGCGCTGGTTAAATACAGTTACACTTTCTTGACGACTCGAAGGAGTCTGAGACGTTAGCCCGAAACTCGCTAAAGCAGCCGTGTCACGAGACGGGGCCAAGGAGACCGCGGCTCCGGCCTCCCTGCGCTGCTCCGTGTCCCTGCCCCCGGCCGGGGCGGCTGGGCGTCCCGATGTGGCCCCACCGCTGGGGGTCTCGACGCCCCGGGGGGCCCGCTGCTGGCCGGAGGCCGAGGCCGAGCCCCGAGCTTTGCCATGACTGACAGGTGCCGCCTCCGCCCGGCCTCCTCCAGCGCCGCCCTCCCCAAGCCCGCGCCGGGAGCTGCCCGCCGAGGCCCGCGGCCCAGAAGGGCCTCCCCGCCCCCACGGAGCTGCCGCCGGAGGGTGGGCGGGCGAGAGCAGCCCCGTCGCACGGGGGTCCTGCCTCACGAGCCCCCAGCGCGAGGCGGGCGCCGGAGAGCTCGGAGCGCTCCACGCCGCAGGGAGCAGTGGCCGAGCGCGCGGCGCCTGCGGCCCGGCGGAGACCCTGCCGGGGTGCAGGGGGGCAGAGGGTCCCCTGAGTAGCAGCTGTGTCGGAAGGAGGGGCTGTAATGGAGAGCGGAGGGGTGGGAGGAGAGGGGCAGGGCGGGGCAGCACTGGCCGGTGACACCGGGCGCCGCGGACGTTCGGGAACGGGACAGCGACGCACGACCCGCCGCCCCCGCCGCCCTCCCGTCCCCGCGGCGTAGCGGGGCGCGGAGGACCTCTCAGGGAACGTGGCACCCGAGAGGAGAGCAGCTCCAAGACGCGCAAACTCACCGGAAACTAAGGCATCAGAGCGGAAGTGGAGGAGCCCGCAGGGAGGAGGCTCTCGCCGCCGAGGCCTTGGTTCGTGCCAGCAGGGGCCCCCCAAGTCTGAGGCCAGTCAGCCTGGTTCCCGCCCGGCCTGTGGAAGGGGGCCCCTCTCACCTGACAGAAAGCGCCAGAGGGTCTCGGCCTGAGGGTGGCTGGCTCAGCGGCCCCGAGTCGGATGTCGGTGGCTTCGGGGCCCTTCTCCATGTGGTGGAGAAGCCAGCCTGGCCCCTCAGGGAGGAGAATCGTGGGTCCAGCTGAATGGGCCCGACTCTGGAGATTGCAGCCCCGGAGCTCCCCAGGACGCGGCCCGGCCACTCCACCGCTCGCGGAGCAAGAGGTGCCCTCAGCGTCCGCGTGGGTGTGACGCCCGGGGATAACGGTCCGCAGACGCGCGGGTCCTTGCCCGCCTCCCCGCGGCTTTGGTTGCCGCTGTGATGGCCGACACAGTGGAAGCGAGGGGCAGGCGCACCTAGTAGCTTCGCTCAGGAAACAGCGACAGGCCGTCAGGTCTGCGCATCTGCCCGCAGAGGCAGCCATCCCAGGCCCACCATGCAGGGCCTGCGTGCTTTTGATCCGGGGTGGGCTGGACTCACGAAGGCAGACCCGTGGGTGTGGAGGGCTGACTGTGGGTGCCGCCGCAGTCTGTGCAGCCTGGGCGTCGGACGTTTCTGCTCTGCTCCTTCATGTGCACCTACTGCTGAGGAGCCCGAACGCATGAGGAGGACTTCAGGCCTAGAAGGTAGACACCAAAACAAAAGATCAAAAGAATTTTGAAGAAACAGACCATGCATGGCAAAGCAATCTTCAAAAACCATTGACATCTTAGTATTTTCAGAGATACTGAAGAAACACAACCATGAAACAAGAACAGGACACTTTAGAAAAGGAAGCTAATTAAATACAGACAGAAACAACCAAGAGAACAGAAATAACCTGCTGGACATTTAAAATTGTGAAGGAGATAACAGGAGGAGGTTTGGAAGATAAAGACGAGGGACGTTTTCAGAAAGTAGAGCACAGTGACAAAGGGAGTAAACTGGGAGGAGACGCAAAAGGCAGAGGCAGCACCTGAGTCCTGTATCCAAAGAATAGGGCTGATGCAGAGGGAATAGGAGAGGATGTCTTCGGAGGAGGAAGAATAGTTCAAATAACCAAAGGACATGAATTTTGAGATTGAAGAAATTTAAGAACACGGGGACAGAGAAAAGCCACCAAGTACAACAGGAGGAAGAGAAGACAGACGGTGAGCCAGCCCTGACAGAGGCCTGGAATCAGCCGGCAGCCTCCGCTCCCCACACCAGACCACAAAGGGAAAGCTAACCAGAAAAGAACTAGAATTAAAGTCAGAATTAAAGTCATAAATAACATTTAAAGAGGAAAAAGAAGTCTAGTAGTTGTCTGCCCTTGGATGGGAGAGTAAATGTCTGAGCCTAAGGCCATGACAGATATCACAGAGGAAAAGACAGAGTCAACTACATACAACAAATATATGTAAAAAATATTTTAAATGCAATTGAAGACATAAATGAAAGAAATGGCAGCCTGGGAGGGGGGAAATTATAAAAATCTAGTTTTTAATATGTAAGTGACACACAGTCACACATAGGAATATGTGGAAAAAGGCTGCCCTCAGCCCCACAAGCCCCGCCCCCAGCGTCCTGCAAA
>PVIJ01017160.1:0-30381 GCA_004024925.1 Scalopus aquaticus
GCAAATGGCCAACAGATACATGAAAAAATGCTCAACATCACTTATAATCAAGGAAATGCAAATCAAAACCACTATGAGATACCACTTCACACCTGTGAGGATGGCACACATTAAAAATACAGGCAACAACAAATGCTGGAAAGGATGTGGAGAAAAAGGAACTCTTCTACACTGCTGGTGGGAATGTGAACTGGTCCAATCACTATGGAAAGCTGTATGGCGATTCCTCAAACTGCTAAACATGGAGCTTCCATATGACCCAGGAATACCACTTTTGGGAATCTACCCAAAAGACACAAAAACACTAATCCGAAAGGATACATGCACCCGTATGTTCATTGCGGCACTGTTCACAATAGCAAAGGTATGGAAGCAACCCAGATGCCCAAAAATAGATGATTGGATCAAGAAGATGCGGTACATATACACAATGGAATACTATTCAGCATGGAAAGAAGATAAACACATGCAATTTGCAGTGACATGGATGGAATTAGAGGGGATCATACTCAGTGAAATAAGCCAGAAAGAAAGAGAAAAATATCGAATGGTTTCACTTATAACAGGACTATAAGGAAACCAAATAGGAGAGAGACACTCGGGCGGGGGGCGGGGGGTACAGGGGGAGGGGAGGAAAAAGGCACAAAATGGAATAGAAAAGAACACAGGGACCATGGAGATGGATCACGGGTGAATTGGTGGTGGGCTACCCAAGGGGAATACAAAATGTAAAAGACATAAATAACAATAAAATAAATAAATAAAATTTTTAAAAAATTTAAAAAAAGAAATAGCTCTCTTATTTTTTGCTTGACTCTCTCTTCCTAAAACGGAATTTTAAGTGAATAGCAGTTATGCCAACTTAGTATAAGTCTACTATATTAGAATCAAAACCACTTATCCCCATGGACACTAGATAAGTATCAAAAATTATGTAACTCTATCTTTAATCATATTTCCCTAACAATTTGACTCTCCTCAACAGTGCCCTGTTTTGCAAACTTTGCTTATAAAATTCCTTGTAATTGTGGCTGATATTCCATTTGTATTGAAACAGAGCTTCTACAGTGACCACATTGAATTTATTTCATTCTTCTAGTCATTAATTTGGTTAATGAAAAAACATATTCATCAGCAAAGGAACCAGTATACTAAACATGTATTGGCATAAAGGTAACAACTCAGAATTGCTCTTCAACTTTGAGTTGCTGAAACAATGCCATCTTTCATAACATAACTTGCTTTTTTATTTTTTAGAATTACATTGACCTACAACCTTTAGAAATGTTACCCATCTTGTTCAAATTGTTTTAAAATAGGGAATAGTCCATAATACATTCTGTAATGCCAATATTATCCTAATGCCAAAAATAGATATAGTACAAGAAATGACAATTATAGACCAACCTTCCTGTGCTTCTATTTGGAATATAGAGAAACCAAACAAAGGGTCAAAGACAAACTTTAAAACCAACCCTAAAATGTTGACCATAAATCTGCGGCATCAAGGAGGTGAGAAGGGGGAGGGAAAAGAGGAGGGTTGAGGGTAGGGAGTGGGGAGAACATAATGGACTATGGAGAACTATGGATTTTTGGTGGTGGGAGAGCCACGCTAACACACCTGTGGGGAGAAATTCTGTACTGTCAGATATTAACAAGGATGTAAAATAATAAGAATAAAATAAAAAATGTGTACAAGATGACAGCAGGGTAGTAAAACTATAGAGCAACCAATTCAATTTAGAAGCCGGATAGGATAAGGATGGAGAATTCTGAGAGGAAGTAAAAGAAATTTATGGACCACTTGATATATTTAAGCATGTGAGGAGAAATTTTTTAAGACATATAAAATATATTTAAAAAGGAAGATTAAAGACAAACACAGCAAGATGCAAGTTTATAAAAGTTACAATTAACTCTAGAAAAAATGTTACACAAAAAGGAGGGAACAGTCACTTAAAATATTCATATGATCATAATAATATAAGCATTGAGTATCAATTTAATTTTTAAAATTTTAGGAAGGATGGAGAGTGGAAAGTGTGTGACATTTAAGGGTAAAATTCTCATCTATACTAGCAGGAAATCAATAGATAATGCCATAATGATAATATATCAAGAAATATCATTATAAGCATAATCTTAATAGATCAATAAAAAACAAAATGGCCAAGATAGTTTAAACATTTTCCTCTAGGGAATGTGATTGGGGTGGGAATTATGACATGGTGCAAGTGATTACTACTTTTGGTACTACTTGATTTTTCCAACTTTTATTTAAAATCTTAAATCATTCTTAAAGAATAAAGAAGAGGGGAAATGTGCTGTGTGAAACTTAGCCAGCTTCCTTAAAGTACAGCTTCCTCAGAGCACAGCTCCCTTCGCTGAGCACCAGCAATACCATATATATTCCTTCATTATAGCCCTTCTCTCATTTATAGCAGTTTATTAAATGTTGCCTCTTTCTGCTCCCTGTATCCTCTGGCTCACTATTTTGAGTTCTTTCAGTCGCAACAGTAACAATCCACTTGCAGTTCTGTGAGATTTTGGAGTTCCTTATTCATCTTTTCTTCTCAGTGCCTAATTCAAAACACGGAACACAGTAGGTGCTCAATGAATGCCTAGTGAATAAATTAGTTAGATAAAATGTTGAATGAATAAGTGAATCCCTGTTTCTGGGAATTTCAATAGAGCCTACAAATGAATTTTTCCATCCATTAAATATTAATAAAGAGGACAGCAAAATTTTCCTATAAGAACTTTATCTGTCCTTTAGGAAAAATTATCTCATTAAAATCTAAAAAGACAAGATTGTTTAATATAAGTTACCTTGGAATTTCACTTACACAAGTGACAAAAAGGTGAGATGTTTAAGAGACTCAGGTTCCCAAACTCATTATGACTGAAAACACTGGCCAACAGTGAGATCATAACTGACCTAAAAAGGCTCTAATATGTAGTATCTTGGTGTGCTGAACATGAATATAATCCTGAAAATTTTTTATTAGCTCTCGTTTTGAAGATATTTTATATAATTCACTTTATATGTTTCACCAAGTAAATTTATCCAGTAGAACTGCAACAACATCCTAAATCAGCCTAGAATGATGTAATATTGCATCGCATTGCATAATACCATCATGTACACATCATCCAGAGTTGACTGCATCATTTTCTGATGCAATGCAATCCTACTGCCAGGCGGCTGCTGAAGTAGACTGACGTCAGCAGTGCACTACAGAAAGCCCTGTTGGAAAGGCTAAGCATTGAAAATATTTCAGACTTTGTGCGAGACATTTTAAGCTACTGTTTCATGGAACTCATTATTTTATCCATTTAGGCACAATACAGAACAGGAATCCCTCGAAAGTGAGTTAATAGTGTGGATAATTTCTGCTCTATTTATGGGGAAGTGACATTTGCCAACCAGAAGAAAAGTATCACTTTGCAAATGAAGAAGGCTTATCATCTTTACCTGGGATGCAAGATTGGTGACCAAGACAAGCACTGGGCCCCGCACAGATGCTGTGCTACATGTACAATACAGCTTTCACAGTGGTTCAATGGCAAAAGACCATCAATGCCGTTTGCAATCCCCATGGTGTGGAGAGAGCCAAGCAATCACATAAAAGACTGTTCCTTCTGCTTGGTTCCTCCTCTTTCCAGCAGAATAACGAAGCAAAAGAAGTCAAGAATATTCTACCCAAACATTCCGTCTGCAATGAGATGACCGGTTCAACCACTTGCTGCAGGGTGATGCAAAACAAGCATGGAATGCTTTTCACCTAGTGTCTACAAACTTTCATGGGAATATTAGGGCAGGAAACTACAAGAAACTAGTAGAAGACCTGCTGATGCAGTATCACAAACTTGGCTGCAATATCTTTAAAGATCCACTTCCTTCATTCCCATCTGGATTTCTTCCCTGAAAACCGTGGTATGGCCAGTGATGAACATGGCGAACGTTTTCATCAAGGTATCGCATCAATGGAACAAAGATATCAGGGAAAATGGTCCACTACAATGCTGGCTGACTACTGCTGGACACTCCCCAGAGATGGTCCAGAACAGCTGTATAAGACTCGAGAAAAAATCTAAGAAGTAGTCCATGATTTGATTTTTACAGCTATTAACTGTAGGCCTATTACTATTGGCATGCATTTCATGATGTAAATATCCATTTATTGCAGATTACAAAAAAACTAGAGCCCAAATTAGAATTTGACTGTCATATTCATGTTGAGCACATACAAATTGATAGGAAATGAGTAATTTTATTTCAGTTATATGACTTTTGTAAAAATTTGTTGACCAGTGAAATCAGCCTTCAATGGTACACCAGCACTGCTCTAGGTAACTGTCTATACCTTACAAAATCCTCCCTTCAAGTGGTGAGACCACCTTCCCAGGAAGTGTCTCCTGAGCACCCTCCTTAAAATTGTCACATTTAATCTCTCATCACCACTACTGGATTCCCTCTCACCTTCTCCTCTGCTATCCCTGTAGTGCTTGACAAAAACCAGGGAAACTCCCCTGAGTTTTGGTGGACACCACAAAACTTTAGGGCACCACAGAACTTTCTGGAGAGGTGGACTAATCTATATCATGATGTGGGCATTGGTTACACACATGTATAGATACTTGTCAAAAACTTGAGCTGTACAATTAAAATTGGTGCATTCTACAAAATATAGGTTACCATTCAACAAAATTCTCCTAGAATTAAAAAAATCAAAGTTACAAAATAACTTTGTGTAAGTTTTCTGTATTATATGCGCAATAAAACATTTTTTAAGAAAGATGTGCCTCTCAGATCTCTGAATATGAGTAGTAAAAACAGACTGAATGTTTACGTCCCACTCAAAATTCACATGTCAAAATCCTAAACCCAATGTGGAGCCCTGACACTGAATCAGAATTTTTGGGAGCACGCCTGGAGTCCAAGGACCTCAGGGGGACTCCATCAGTTCTTATCTTTGGTGTGGAAAGAATTCAATGTCGAAATCAAAGATATAGAAAAGCAAGAGATTTATTGATAGGTAGGAAGTAAGAAGAACAGGAAAGCCCTCCAAGAAAAGAGGGGGCCTGAGTAGGTAGCTGCTGAGGGGATAAGAAGCAAGTACTTATATGTGTGTAGTGGGCAAGGAATGGCGTTTGGTGGTTAGGAGCCTCTGTATTCCATCTCTTGCTGATTGGCTGGGCCTGTGGGGTCTCCCAGGCTACCAAAGTCCACTGAGTTTGTGGGGGTTTCCTAGGCTACAGTCCCACTGAGTTTGCCCACATTACCTGACCTACCTTCCTGAAATTAGCCTTGGTCTATTGCTTTAGCATTGTGTTATTGTTTTGGTGTTCTGAACATTCCATTCTTCACCAGAGGTGGGGGGGCACCCTCCTGGTCCGCAATTGTTCTCCAATCAGATTGATAAAATGGACTTAAAGGCTTGGAGCGCCCTGTTCCTAGCTTCCTCCTTCAACATGGCAGGATTAGTGTTCTTAGAAGAGACACCAGAAAGCTTCTTCCCCTACCCACCCCCCTACAAAGAAGAGGTCTCTAGGCATACTATGAGATGACAGCTGCCTGTTAGCCAAGAGAAGAGACCCCAGAAAGACACCTATCTTGCCAATACTTTGATCTTGGAATTCCCATCCTCCAGAACTGTGGGAAATAAATGCCTGTGGCATATTTGTGCAGTAGCTCAAGCAGAGAAATGTAATAGTATAATTACAGATAGGCCAGCTACTGCCTTCTGAAATCCATCACCATATTGGAGCTGAGGCCATGCCTCCCACCAGCTACTCCCCACCAATCATTGCACATGGCAGGAATACTAAGATAGGAGAGGCAGGACTCCAGCAGAAGAGACGCATTGGCTCTGAACTTACAATTATCCTTACCAAAATTCTTAGAACTGCACCAAAGGCTAAGATTATTTTTTTCTCGCTTCACAGCAATCAGAACTGCACTACTGTCTTCTTCATTCCCTTCTTCCTCCTCCATTCCTTTCTCCATTTCCCTCAAATACGTTTCCCCAATAATTTTTTGTACATATGATACCATCATACCATCTCCTTCTCAGAGGACTCCAACTAATATAACTCTTCAGAAAAAAGGAAAAGAGATTAAGTCAAGAAGTTTTGTGGCAGAAAAAAATAATCACCTGTCAGTTAACAAGAGTCAGAATATTACAGAAACCTTAAACACCTGCTACATAAATGACAAACATGCCTGTCTACTCATTTAAAGTTGTGTCAATTGTGAGATCCAAGGAATTGAGCTCTCATTGAAACCACTCTTTTTTTTAAAAATGTTGTTGAAAATTGCTGCCCATTCTCAAAGCACTCCCAGGTTTAGCTTTTTACCATAACTCTATCCCAGTCTTAAACAAGACAAAAATAAATTCAAGGTCTTAGTGACTGTTCATTACAAAGGACATGCTGACAAGGTCATTGAAGAAAAAAAATCAGGTCACAGAGATCATGAAACAGTCTTTTAAGCTACCGAGGACCTTGAGGGCTTGATTGGCCGTATCTAGAGAACTCTGGGAAACATCTCACCTTAATTAAAGTAATTCAGTCCATCAGGTTACCTCAGGTCAGAACAAAGTATATAGCAGTAGCACTTAAGACAAGACAATACAAGTAGCACTTAGACAAGTGTCTTGCCAATGACTTCTCACAGCACCTTTAGTTTAAATGATGGGATGTTTTCTCATTTCCCAACTGCAATAGTGACTTTGTGATCACAGCAGTGTAACTTGAGATTGGTCAACACACCATAAACCTTCTTCTTCTAGGAACTCAGGGCATTCTGGTCTTAAGTGGAACACTTTGGGCTCCCTAAACACTGACACAGAAAACATTAAGTGCATTAGCTTCTTTTCCCAACTAGATGGTCTTTTCTTTTAACTTAGAACTGCACTTTACTTTTTATTATTTTCATTTTAATGTGTGACTAAGGGTTACCCAGGGACCCCCGAACTCACATGCTCTAAAACAGGCTCATGCCATCTGCTGCATAAAGACAAAACAAGCATGTTCTTAGTGTGGTAGATCTTTGATAGAATTAAAGAACATTGACAGAGGAGGAAAAAGTTCCTAACAAGAGTTTTCCAATGAAACACCCCAAAGTACCCACCCCCTTCCCATCCTCTGTGGGCAAATACCAAGCCAAACAGAGTCAGCCTGAAGCAGGGAACAATGTGGGCAGGGGGGAGGGTGTTAAAATGGGCCAGGGAAGTCTGGAACAAAAGGAGCAAAATCAAAGCACACATCAAGATACTATCTGCTATTATCAGCCTCCAAACATGTCTTTCTGAATGAGGAAGTTAGCCTGAGTACAGACAGTCAGGTAGGGTCAGTGTGCCCCAATCCAGTAAAAACTGAACATTCAGAAAACCCACACAATGCCAAAGCAATTGATCAAAGCACATTCTAGAAAACAGACCAAGTAACCTGGTAGACTCAATGGGCCTCAGTAACCTAGGAAATCCAGCGGACCTCAACTAATCAATAAGGGACACAACACAGAGACACCCAAATCCCACACTTCTACCCCATGCTCACCATATCCATATAAACAACTGCTTCTTGCCCCCTCAGTGGCTACCCACTTGGGACCCCTCTCTCCTGAGAGAGCTTCATATCTTTCTTCTTATCTGACAATAAATTTCTTGCTTTTCTGCCTAACTCTGGTCTTGATGTTGAATTTCTTCCTCACTAAGACAAGAACCGAGAGCTGTTTGGGGTCTGGCTCCCGGACCCTCAGCCCCATTTACTTTCCCCATGCATCTCTCACCCATGTGTCTCTTTCAAGTGTTTCTACATGTCTCACCTTCATATCTCCTCCAAGTCTCCTTCCAGCACTACCAGGATGCAAATAATGCAGAAACAAGAAAGCTGTCTTTCAGAGCCTACCTGCTTTCTGTGTTACATCACTTCACCTGGCCACTCAGGTCTGCTCCACTTTTCCAGTAGCACAGTCGGACATATAGTCTAAGGGGACTACATGTTAAGTGAGGGCAGGGAATTTTTGATAGTTATTCTTATTTTTCCAAATATTCTTTAGGACCACATGATTACATTTCAATAAAAATTTTACTGGTAGTTTGGGGAGAAGTGTCAAGTTACATTCATAACTTAATATAGATTTGCTATGCCCGTGACATTGAATCTCTTATCCAAAACATGGTGTGTCTTTCCATTTATTCAGATAAATCACATTCTCAAATTTTATCTTGATCTTTCATGTTTCTTGCTGTTTTAAGTGCCACATATTCTTCCACGTCATCTAGTAAGTCACACGCATGAAGATGCATCTGTTTATTCATTATGAGTCAGCCAGCAAGCTTATAGTTTGTGAAAATATTTTAGCTATCTCTCATAGATTTTCTAAGTAAATAGTCTAAATTTCAGCACATAGTAATAATTTAATCTCATCCTATTGTTTGTTTGTTTGGGTTTTTTTTTTTTTTTTTTTTTAGATAACACTGGTTACAACACTGTATGTGATTCACAGACATAGGATCACACCTCTTCACATTCATTTCACCAGAGGACACCAAACACCAAGGCACCCACAGGCCTCTACTACAGTCTACGTGCCTCCTTTCCACTTTGCTTTTCCCCTTTCTGTTCCCTGTCTTGTAGCCCCAATTCCACAGTCAGATTTCTAGGGTTTGTTTTTGGTTTGGAAAGACCCGTTGTTTTGTTTTGCTATATTCCACATGTAAGTGGAACCACCTGGTATTTGTCTTTCTCCTTCTGCATTGCTTCATTTAATATTACCCCTTCTGGCCCCATCCATGGCAAGATTTCATCTACTTCTATAGCTAAGAAGTATTCCATTGGGTGTATATGCCACATTTTTCTAATCCATTCCTCTGTCCTTGGACCCTAAGGTTGTTTCCATAACTTGGCTATTGTAAATAGTGCTGTAATGAACATAGATGTGTATATATTCCTTCAAATTAGTGTTTTTGCATTATTTGGGTAGATACCTAGGAGTAGAATTGCTGAACATATGGCAGGTGTGTTTTAAATATTTTAGGAAACCTTCATATTCTTTTCCATAGGAGTGGGATCAGTGTACACTTACACCAACAGTGTACAAGGGCTCCTTTTCCCCTACATCTTTACCAACACTTGTTTCTGGTCTTTTTAATATGGGTCATTTACAGAGGTGTGAGTTGGTATCTCATTATGGTTTTGATTTGCAATGGATTATTTTCAAAATAGTGAATTTTCTAATTGAGAATAATGGCATTTCTCATCATTTATTTAGTTGTTTTTTTTTTATATTTTAGGGGTTGCTGTTGAAAATATTTTCAAACACATATCCAACAAAGGCCTTGAACCTAGACTACATGAAGAAATATCAAAATGTAGCATCAACAAGTAATCCAGTTAAAAAATGGGCTAGATTATTTCATCAAAGGCATGAGTATATTTTACCTAGAAAAATGTATGGCAAATAATCACATGAAAAGATGTTCAACATCATTAACCATGTAAACAAAAATTAAAAACAAAAGAAAATTAAAACCACAATAAGATATCACCACACACCTATTACAGTAGCTAAAATTTTAAATAGTGATAATACCAAATGTTGGCAAGGACACAGAAAAGCTGACGACACATACATTATTATTGGTAATGGAACAATCACTCTGGGAAAGTTTGGCAGTTTTTTAACAAAACCAACCTGGACTTAACAATGAACCCAAAAATTGAATTCCTGGGCATTTATACCAGGGAATTGAAAACTTAGGTTTACACAAAATCGTGAATGTTTTTAGCAGCTTTATTTGTAAGAGCCCAAAAACTGGGAGTGGGGAGGGGAGGGGAGGGGAGGGGATGTTTTCTTCAATGGGTAAAAGGTTAAACAAATGGTGACATTTCCATACCATGGAATACTGTTCAGCAAGCTAAAAACAACAAAGTACTGATACAAGAACTGGGACACATTTCGTGGGACTTATCCTAAGTGAAAAGAGCCCTTCTTGATTGTTACGTAAGTTGTATGTAATTTATATACACGCACATTCACAATGAGTGCATGTAAAGTGGTAAAATATGAGTAATCTCCGTGGTTTATACCAATGTTAATCAATTTCTTGGCTTTGATATCGCCTTAGATTTACGCAAGATGTTTCCACTGGAGCAAACTGGGTGAAGGGTACATAAGACCTCCCTACTTTGTATCTCTTTCAAACGTCCTGTGAATCTTTGTTTCAAAATCAAAAGGGATATATATCAGTGTGTGTGTGTGTGTGTGTGTGTGTGTAATGTGTGTGGAGAGAGAGAGAGATTAAAAGGTATATAAAGGAAAGATCAAATAAAGCCTGCTCCTTCAAGAGACAATATTGTTAATTCTAGTGCACAGATAGAGAGTCACAATAAGCAGGAAGGCTGTTTCTAGCCCTAAGACAGCATGGGTATAGAGGTGCAGATATAAGGAAGAGATGATGGGGACAGAAGGCCAAATGTTAAAAAGTCCATATCTTATGTTGCCCCTTTTCCTATGGAGTAGGAGTCACAGCTATTTGGTGAAAGTGAAAAGGAGGAGGTGGTGGCATTCAAAGATTGAATGAGCTGAGGGTTTGGAATAACCTCTGAAGGAAATGGGAGAGGACATTTCATAGAAACATCACATTGTCCTGGGTTTTAACCTCACATTATTATCCATAGTGCTGTTTAGTAAAGCTTTCTGCAGTGACAGACATCCTCTACATCCGGGCTATACAATATAATGGCTGCTAGCCACACACGGCTACTGAGCACTTGAAATGTTGCTAATATCACTGAGAAAATGATTTTTAACTGTATTTGACCTTAATGTAAATAACCACATGTGGTTACTAGCTACCCTATTAGGCAGTGAAACTAACAGATACACATAATAAAGGAATGATAAATTTTCAATCATAATAGGCCTTTTGGATGGTTAGTGAAGTTCTAGGCAAATATGCAAGCATGTAATTTTCTTTCTTTTCTGAGCTATTCATAAGTCAGTCTACACTGAAGCTGAAATCATTACAAAATCCTTGGTTCTCAAAGTTCCAGTAGCCAGCTTTTAAGCAATATCACTTCCATTATTTCTAACTTTCAAATCCCTTTGTCATACTTGCTGCCAAATGACTTGGCAGCAAAGTCTTAGCAAAGCACAGCCTTAGACAGTCTAAAACTATACCACATACGGTTTCTCAGAAATTTCTCAAACTAGATGGTACCTGAGCTTACCTACTCACAGAATCTGGCTCAAGTGCTGAGGTTGTTTTAGCAGATGCACAAAGTCAATGACAGAACAACCTCAAAACTCAACAAGAATCTACTGCCCAACTTCAACTCATACTATTCACCCAAGATCTCACTAAGTTTCAAACACATTTACTGCCTAACATTTCTGAAGCATGGTAAAGGCATTCTAGTCTGGGGACACTCAAGAAAACATTTTAGTAAGTGCACAAACAGATGACTGGGTCAATGAATAAAGTAAACAATGCTCACAATGGGTGCTTCTCCCCACCATTACCAACCATGTTCCAAGTCAGCCATCATGGTCCTGAGATTTCCCTGTCCCACGTTCTTTACAAACCTATATCACACCCAGGATAAAGGATGGGGTGTCCCGATCTACAGTAACACCTCACCTAGAAGTCCTGTAAGTCATGAAACCACAAGTCTTCATTCAAATATTGACAAACTCATCAGGTGACATGCTTGGGGGCAAGCAGGCTGTCACTTTCACTCCAGAGATATTCTCACTGAGGCTCTAATCCCACCAATAAAAACTGATGTGCTTGCATGTTCTACACATTTCTCCTTCCGTCAGCAATTCTTTGCAAGAGGTAAGCCCCAAATTCTATTGACTGAAGAAGTTCCTGGGGTTGCAACTTCCTGAGGATATGACTGGTTAAAGCAGTTTTGGAAATAGAGACCTTAAGTGATTCAGAACCAGAATGCCCTCTGCCCATATAGTGGCTTTTTGGAGACTCTCTGAGGAGAGTTCTCAGACCTTTTCCTTGTAACTTGAGAGGTTGGCTAATGACCTCAAGTGTTTCTCTGATAGAGCAGAGCCTTTCAAGGAGAGCTTGAATATTAAAAATTGATGTGGCACTTTAAAGTTTAATATTTAAACAAAATGCTTAGTGCTTACTGGTACTGCACATTTTCGTAGTTACCCAATGAAGGGAAAATTTCTGTTGGGGCTGGGGGAGCATTACTAAAAAAAATGTTTAATATTCATAGTATAGTTTCCTAAAAAGTCAACTCAGGGTTTTCATTTCTCTGATTATTCTGGAATAAAGCTTTTTCTTCAGCTTACAGATAATATCTAGGTTTAAAGGACTTTTCCAATGGGCATGAGCACTGGAAAACCCCCAAGTTTTGGCTTCTATGCAAACCATTCTCTTGATTTCTGCAAGACATTAAATGTTGCCATTAGCTCTAAATGATAATACAAAGATCTCACTATTTTAAAAGTGCAGTTCACATTAAATAGAACTCTATTTAGAGGAGGGGGTAGAAGGTATGTGGCAAAAATAAACTCTGGCCAAAATTCAAAGAGTAGGAATTATCTATATATAATGAGCCAGGAAGAGGAAAAACAAAACAAAAAGAAAAGAGAATTATGAAAACTACTCTTAATTAAATAGCCCAGCTATATTCAAATAATATTTAAAAGGGTAAAATATTAATGTGAGCCATAAAATAATGAGGTTGTTTCCATAAGCTACAAACAATATATTCTCATGGCACCATCTGGATATAATAGTGAATGACCTTTAGTGTTCCCAACTGCCTCTCGCCACTCCAATACCTTTGCTTAAGTTAAAATCCCAGGATAGAGGGCCTGGTTGGTCAAGCTTAAGTAACCTTTCAGCCAGTTACCTTTACCAATTGCCTACCTCTGACTGTATTGTAAGAGGGGAGAGAGGGGCTCATTCTTTCAGCAACTATCATTTTTTTTTCTAGTATATACTACAAGCTAGATACTGGGGTTATAGTTGTGAACCAAGGAGTTTCTGCTCTCTAGGCCACCTGGTGCTTGCACTCTAGGCCACCTGGGAAATAGCAGTGTGGGTTAAGATATACCAATGGAGGCTCAGAAGCAGGAATAAGGTTAACATCTTAGAGGCATGGAGGCATGAGAGCAATGGGGAGAAGAGCGGTGTTAGAGCAATGCTTTCCTCTCCTGATGTTACCTTCCACAGAGCAGGAGCTCCACTAGTGCAGCATCTTCTACCATTTGATTTATGAAACTCCCCACCAAGAAGCTGAAATAAAGGGGACAGTCTTCTCACGGGTCACTGTCCACTATAACTTTCATTCCCATCTAGCTTGGTGCATACCCTCAGAGTCCTGAAGAAACTCTCTATTTCAACAGTCAAAACTCTTCTGCACTGTTACTTAAGCCAAACTTATTCTATTAAATGTGGTAGCATATTAATTTAAGCAGAAGAAAAGTATTATGTGTATGATTTAATGTATGGATACACTGGGCTCACTTATCAAAATTTAAAGGCAGTTGAGATGGTTTTTCAAGTTCATCAAAGTAGTGAACTGTGGGACTCAGCACGGTGGCACTTGGAAGCATCTGGTTCAGCAACCTGCAAACTCTTTGAATCCCCTCCTTTGGGGTTTTTGTGGAGGCTTCATTATGTAAGCATGGTTGATCAAATTATGAGCTACTGGTGACTTATCTCAATCTCCAGCCCTTCTTGCCTCCTTAGAGATTCAAGGGGAGGGGAAGACTGAAAGTTCTAATCTTTTACTCACATGGTTATTTCCCTAGACAAACAACCCCCACCCTTAAGTACTTTCCAAAAGTCACTTTATTAACATAAACTTAGATGTGGTTAAAAGGAGTTTGTTGGGAATATCATTCTTACTACTTAGGAAATCCCGAACATTTTAATAACTCTACAATAGAAACAAGTATATACCTTCTAAATCACAAGATAGGGCCTCCGTGGTGGCACAACAGGTTAAGAGCAGCACTATGAAGCTGTACAGAGCCACTGCAGCATGAGTTCAATACCCGGTCAGGGAGTTTCCCACATGGCGCAGCAGACCTCTCTTGCCTCATCCGCTGCTCCCCTCAACAATGTACTTCAGTTGATCCGCCTGTTCTCCCCACTCTGTCTCCAGTGAATCCTCTCACCCTCAACACCTCTAGCCTATACCCCAGTTTGTGCATAAAAATAATTAAATCTTTAAATAAATAAATAAATCACAAGATAACATGCCCTAAAGGCTAAACTCCCTCCTCCTCATCCTCTAACCTGGCTATTACAATCTCCTTTGACTGTCCCAGATGTTCAACAAGCCTGTATATGTGAATGGAGTCAATTGTCTTAAGTGTTCACATGCAGAGTCTCATTTAATTCCATGGCTTTGCACTATCATTCCTTCTAGCTGCAATGTTTACCTCTTTCACTTCACCAAATTCAAGTTCAAACCTCACCTCCTCTATTGAGTCTTCCCAAGATCTCTCCACCCACAGCAATCTCCTAATCTGAATTCAAAGCACTTATTTAATCATTTGGCAATTACCCCCCTTGCCAACATCACAATTTCTTTCAATAGTCAATGCTCTCATAATTTTTCCTTCTGCAATTAGGCTATAATCAGCAGGAAGGTCACAACATATCCTTTTTGTGGTATTACATTGAACTACCTCCTTGTAATAACTTCTTAAATCCCTTAGTTTTCTCACTTCTCCACCCCACACATATTCAACATTACCAACATTTGCCTTTGAGTACACTGTTCCTCCTGCCTGTTCAGCAGAACAGATGGAAAAAAATGCATCTGAGGCAATCAATGTCTGAGTATACTGAAGTAGACTGCCAAAGACTGTGAGTGGACAGATACGACCAAGTATAGAACAAGGGGACCAGAACTGGAATGCAAAGAGAACTCCTCAAAGACTCAAAAGCTGACATCAGGTTATAAAGCAGAGCATTATCTTCCATAGTTCAAAACTTAGGTTGTTATTCTACAAGTTGAAAGATATTACTGGAATCTCACTTGTGCTCAAATCCTAATCTTACTGAAGAGAAAGTCCTAATCTGACCTTTAAAAATATTTGAAGCCAGACCTCCCTGGTGGCGCAATGGGTTAAGTGCAGCACTATGAAGCTGTCCAGAGTCACTGCAGCACAAGTTCCATACCCAGTCAGGGAGATTCCCACATGGTACGGCAGAACTCTCCTGCCTCTCCCACTGCTTCCCTCAGCAGTGTACTTCAGTCGACGGGCCTGTTCTGCTCCCCACTCTGTCTCTGGTGAATCCGCTCACCACCCCACACCTCTGGTCTACACCCCAGCTTGTATGCATAAATAAACAAATCTTTCAAAAAAAATAAATTAAAATATTTGAAACCACTGGAGAACTGAATCAAAACAGACATTTCTTAAAGGAGATATTCAGATGACCTACAGATACATGAAAAATCATTCGACATCACAAATTATAAGGGAAATGCAAGTCAAAACGACAAGGAGATATCACCTCATCTCTGTGACAATGGCCTATAAGAAAAAAAATAGAAACAATAAAGTAGGCAAGGACTTGGAAAATAACAACACCCATCCACTCTTGGTGAGAATATGTTCAATAATCTTGTAGAGTCTCTCTGGAAAATAGTATGGAAATACCTTAATTAAAAATGAAAATACCATAGGGTCCAGCAATACCACTGTTAGAATTTACTCAAAGAATATGGAAACTCTAATATAAAAGGATTTTTGTCCTGTGTCCATAGTATCATTATCCACAATAGCCAAACCATGGAACCGCCCTAAGTTCCTAATGACCTATGATTATAAAAAGAAATTATGGAATATATACTCAATGGAATACTACACAGCTACCAAAAAGATGAAATAGTGCTTTTTGAGACAAACTGGATGGACCTTGAGGTGATTATGCTAGTAAAGTAAGTCATAAAGTGAAAGACAGATACCAGACAGTTTTGCTTATTTGTAGATTATAAACAGCCAGAGACCATATACTGGCAAAGCATAGCAAAAATAACTCCTAGCAGCTCTTGCCTAAGCCTGCCACCTGGGTCTATGCAGACATTTCTTTTCACAAACCTTTTCCTTTCAAAAGCAGCAGCAGCCCTCTGCACTCCTTTCTCATTTTCCCAGTAAACCTGATCCTTCAAAATGTAAAAAAGAAAATAAGATTTTTAGACTGATAAATATACTGGCTACCAGAGGAAATGTGGAGAAGGGGGCAGGGGACAGGAGCAGGAAGCGGGTAAGTCAGTGGCATGAAAATCTTTATGAGGGATGACTGAAGAATATGCACATATGAAGTGTGAAACTGTAAACCCCTAAAGGAAAATAGATGTGAAACAACTGTCAAATTAATTTAAAAGATAAATAAAATTTTTATTACCTTTAATATTTTTTAATTTCTGAAAATACTACTGACTACTTAAAGCAATCTTAATTGAAAATGATCCAGTTCCTTTTGGCCCTCAAATTAAACATTTATCCTGATTTTTCTATATAAATTCTACCTCAGGGTTATCAAATAGTTTTGTAAGAAGAGATTTCACTTTACAGAAGTAAACCAGTTAATAAATGAAAAGGGAAAGATACAATTTAAATATCAACATTCACAACCACTAATGAATCAAGTAATTTAGGCAAATATCATCAATGACTTAATAGAACAGACAGATAACCAGGCATCCCTGGACTTAATGCATATGCATTCACCACTACCTATGGAAATATTCTTGCCAAAAATGATTTAACCAAAATTTTATTGACCTATAGAGTTAATAAATTCTAGATCTAACTACCAATTTACAGAACACACAGAGGACGAATTACTCTCTCTATATTAGACATCATATGTGAATATATGTGACCACTTATTAAAAACATTCTTACAGATTTTTTTCTAAAAAAGAAAGCTTTTTTACTTTTATGTCCTACCCAAGAACACTGAATAGTAAATGCATTGAATATCTCTCATGTATGTTCAATGCATTTCATTGAATTGAATGAAATTTCCTGCAAAATGGTATTGCTATCTTCCTTTGGTGCCCTAAAGGCTAAAGTCCAACTATAGTGTGATGAATGCAGGAGGAAAAAAACCCTCCAATTAAAGAAAAGTTTACACCAGCTTTGACATGTCTCTCAACTGAACTTGCCAGAAAGATGTTACTGAAACAAGCATGTGCCCAAAAAAACAAAACACCCATTCTTGACCCCACCAGTTGGCCCTACTTGATCTCAAAATCATCGAATCTCCCAATAAGAATATTAATGAACAGAACACATCACAGTCTTCTCCTAACTAAAAATCAAGCAACACAATTTAGAACTCATCATGCAAGATCCATAATATGTCCTGTGAGCACCTTCATAAATTTTCCAAGAAACTGAAAATAAAAAGTATTGACTGGGCAGTGACTGGACTGAGGACATATCATTCCAGGTGGTTTTTATATTCACACATCTTACTCTTATATTTCAATTGTACTCTTGTATTTCAATTGAAATAGGGGTCATTTTCGCTAAGAAAAATCTAGCAAAACAAAAGGCAAGCCACTAATACAGGAGCTATAGGAACATGTAAGCATTTTTTTTCCCACAGAACAAATTTTAATCTTAAAAAAGGCTAATTTTATGTGATGCTTTATGCTTTTTTTAATATAATATTTATTATGTTTTAAAGGGAAGCTCACAACAGCTGCATCATCCTTAACCCTACTGGCTGATCAATTCCAGGTCATCCACCATAACTGATTTAATATGAGAGTATAATTAGTACTGTTGATTACTATCTGGTGCCAGATATCCCAAATGCCCCACCTTCATGCTAATTAATCTTGAAAACTTTCCAAGCTTTTCTGTACCCTGATTGCCTCTGTTCCCTGCATCAGCGCACACATAGCGTTCTACTCAAACAAACAGCACAAGAACAGCATCACTAGGTCTTGCACACAGTTGGTACTCAGTAAATGTTTGTTTATTCAAATCACTGCTCCTTCATCACAATAATCCTCATTAGGCTATAAAACCAAGAGCCAAGATTAGGCTTGGGTCACTTTAACTAGCATTGCTTTTTAAGGCCACGGAAACCTGTGTGTTCAAAGTCATTGCTAAAAAGCAATCTTTAGAAAACTCAAAATATAGCCAAAGGGATAATTTGATAGGAACACCCTGCATTTTTACCTTGATAGCTGATTGGCCATACCATTATGGATGTATTCGTATGTCATTGACCTAAATAAAATCAACAGAAGTAGGCAGTGGTCCTATTAAAACTTAGGCCAAAAGACTAAAGATAGCAAATAATCTCCAATCTTTTACATGAATAGTTTACACTGAAATATTTCCAAAATAAATAGGTACGTTTGATAAGTAATGGGGCAAATAATATATTCAACAGAGATAGAGTCACAACATTTGCCTTCTGTGGACGCTTCTCTACTGGTCCTGCCCTTTTGAGAAGTCCTACAACTTGGTAAATACAGCATGAATTTTCTATTCCAAGCAATCCCTCCCTGGTCTTTCCCCAGGAGCCATCACAGCAAAACAGCAGTGTGGAGTCCTCACTAGAGTAGTGATGATAAAGGGTGGAAGGTAGAGACAAATACCAAGAATGGGTGTAAGAACTGGAAGAAATCAAACTAGTACATTTGGAAAATTAAAATTCACCATCAAATCAATTGTTGTGAGCTCTGTAACTAATATTCATATTTCCCAGTGGAAGGTACATGCCTCTGCTCTGGAGATAAACTCTCTATTTGAGAAACAACAATCATTTAATTCAGCTACTTAATAACTCTTCTTGAGCTGGAAAAGATAAGAAGAGTTGTGTATTGAGGTTCCATGGGATTTTTCATCTGCAGCACTAGCCTTACTTGAAAAGACAGTGACTGTAAGTACTAGGATGGGTCTGGTGACTTACAACAATGGTCTTGGAGAGATGCATTGACCTCATACAGGAAAACATAGTGCTTTTCCCTCAAGTTTAATATGATTATCTTAAATATGCCTAGCTGCATCTGCCACAATGGCCTTGGGGCTTCAGTATATTGACAAGAAAGAGTAATATTCCAGCAGGATCATCTTACGCTTTCTGAAGACTTCATGCACCAGAGTATTTAAACTATGACACAGCTCTTTCAAGCATCTCTCTGCCAAACTCATCATCAAGTTCACTTTCTCCTTTTCTGCCTTACTGAGGGTACTTTCCAAACCTTAGTCTTTGTCCCCAAATCTTTTCTTGCCACATATTTCCCATAGTGGGTTGCTGCAGTCTCAGAACTCCAGTTCTCACTTCTATGGTGATGGTTCTCACATCTTTTTTTCTCCAAAACCAGAAATATTTTCTAAATATCAACTAGAGAACATATTTTTTAAGTTTGTAAGTGATCAAAGAAATCAAAAAGGAGAAATATTGGTATGTTTGTGCAAATTTGTGTTTGGACAAAATTTTATATGTGTAGAAATGTCTATACTTGCAAAATTAAACAAAAATTGAAAGGTGAAAATATTGTAATAACTATAACAAATTAATTTATCATAAGGATGATACATACTACATAATTATCATGATATATAATGAATCACAAAAGAACATGAAAATTTCATACACAGATGGTAAAATACTTTCAAAGATATACCAATTTAAATAAAGAATATCCATAACTGTGAATCATTTTTCAAGGACAAAAACATTCATATTTGTGTCATTACCATAATATAAAATTGTAGGCAATCTAAAATGTCCAATATTAGGATAATGTTAGGTAGGTTTTTTTGTTATCATTGGTTTACAATGGTTAGGTAATTTTTGGTACTGTATTTACTAGAATCTGAAATGGTGTTAAGGGATTCTCCTGTATTTCATACACGAAATACATTTCCCCAGATATCAGAGATTTAAACTGCTTGAGGAGGCTTTCTGCTACTATGAAGGACTGGATACATATATTACTTTTGCTTGCTTCAAAACCCTACTAACATAAGAGTAAAGGACTGAAAACAAAGGAGAAAGAGAACTAAAGAAGGAACAGTAGTAGACATCATAATCCAGTAAAATTTTAGGAGATGGACAAGTCAAAGTTCATTTGACAGAGCTAAAGGAAGCTAAATTCGTGTGCCAAAGAAAGAGAAAACAATGAAAAAATGCTGATTCACCGCTCCCCACCACCACACATGTGTGCGCGCACACACACACACAGGTCCTCAGAAAGTCTCAGGAAACCACAGTCTCAGAGTGGGGGATAAGCAAGTGGCAAAAAACTTGTTTAAAAATGTGTATGGGGAATAGTGAGAGTCCTAGGTCCCTCCTTCACTTTGGGCAGTCAGCCAACAACTTTAACAGTCCCCAAAAGAGACAGATTTATTCTTGGAGCATTGAAACAGATGCAGTACTTAAAGATGTGGGCATGGCCCAGGGCTGTGGTGATTATGCCTCTGATTTAAAATGGGAATTGAGTGAGAGTCTGCACCCTGAGGCTTAAGATTCTCAGCTACCTTCCCAGTTTCACATACAAACATGTCAGCACCAGGCTTACATCTTCCAGGCACCCAAATCTAGGGTTCTCAATGGAAGAATGGTCCCCCAAAATAGATTTATAGATACAGGCATTTGGGATCCCAATAACGAAAATCCAGCTTAGAATCTCGGATCATCCCATAGTCAAGTGCAACAGTTGACAGGCTTCACCCATGTGTACAGACATCCCAGTCAACATTTTAGTGCCTCACTCTTAGATATCAATGCACAACTATAGACCCTAGAAAGGAAAGTCTTCCTCCTGAAGTAGACATATTGAAACTATCAAAAATGAAAATATAGCTTGGCAGAAACAGAGATTATGTAGTAACCAGGAGAAGACTGTAAAACTAATTCAGAAGCACAGAGAAATGAAAAGACATTGCACCCACGAAAAAAACAACAAAACAAACCATCAGAAAACAAGGAGAGCTAGTAGAAATTAAAATACAGGACCAAAATTGCCTAATGAAACTGTCAGAATCTTATCAACAGATGCAGGGTCCATATGTAGGATTTTGATGTAGATTCCATTTGAATAGAAAGAGCCCCACTTTTTATTAAAAAATAAAATTGTAATATTCTGCTCGCTATGATGCATTATTTTCAGGCATTATTAAATCATACCCAATATAGTTCTTAATAACACAGAAAAATGCTAATGACAGAATATTGAGGAAGAAATGCAGAAAAACTAAATTAAGTATTAGTTATATTTCAGGTACTACAGGCTTGTACAGGTATTATATTTTAGAAATATTTTCACCTGTATATTTGTGCATACAGTTGTATATATGTGATCATTTCCCTAGATTCCTAGCATTTCCACTTCTCACTCTTTCCATCTGCCACTACATCTAATTGGTGCCCAAAGCAGGTAACTTTTACTATCTTATTTTGGAAGTGCACCTGATATAATTTCCATACTGATAAATAATGGGGGAAAATTTACCTTCCTCTATTAATCTGAAAGCAGCTTAAAAGTGTAAAAGTTTAACTTCACCAAGAAACCAATGTTATTGAAATGAAACAGTAAAGTAAGTCTCAAAAAGAAAATGTTTCTATATAGGTTTATATAGGATAATTTATCTCCTGTACAGTTCCCACGGCCTTGTCTGTTTTACAGGCAGTTATTATAAGTTTGGTGATGTAATTTTTAACTTCAAAACAAATTAGCAACTAACAAAACTGATGAGACTCTGAGGCATTAAAAAAAAATAAACAGCACTCTGTTTGTAGAGCCAGGAGAATATGAAAAACACTTCCTTTAGATTTCCATGCAAGTTATTAAAATTTTAAAAATATTTCCAAGCAATCCATATATTGACTAATAAAGAAGATAAATCAATGATGACAGATATACATAATGGAATACATTCAATTATGAAAACAGAATGAGAAGGGTGTCTATGTACCAATATGAAGGAATTTTTAGGCTTTTTCAGTATCAAGTGAAAAAAGGTAAATTGTGGAGCAGAATATATAGTATGTTACTTTTGTGAAAGAAAGATACATGGGCAATACTTACTATCCTGTTATTACAAAAATAAGCATGGAAGGGTAAACCAGAAACTAGTAAGAACAGTCATTTTTAGGGGACAGAGGTAATATTAGGGAGAAGATATAAAGATGGAGAAAGACTTCTTAGAATATATATCTTTATATATTTTTTATTTTGACCCATGATTCAAAATTAACTGAAAAGGGAAAAGACTAAATGTCCATTTAAAACAAAATGAATATTTAATGTAAAATTTTTATCCAGTATCTCTACATCAAATTTTAAACAGAGGAAAAAATTATTCCAAGTGAATTTTAGGCTTAATACATTAGAGTCCATACTTAGACATATCTAATCTACAGTGAAATCTTAAATTTTCATATAATTTTTTGTAGTAGTAGTAGTATTGTTACAATTGTTTTAAATATTTTAGGATAAAGCAAATAAGTAAATTTGTTGTTGTTATTAGAAACTGAAATTATTAATGTAAAAAGATGAAATATATATAAAATAAAAAATCTATAATGTTAAAATTAACTTAGAGGGCCTCCCTGCTGGCCTAACAGGTTAAGCCTCAGCACTATGAAGCTATCCGCAGCCACTGGAGCACGAGTTCTATTCCCAGCCAGGGTGCTTCCCACTGGCACAGCAGACCTCTCCTGCCTCGCCTGTTGGTCCCCTCAGCAGCGTACTTCAGTAGATCTGCCTGTCTGCTCCCCACTCTGTCTCTGTTGAATCCTCTCACCACCCACACTTCTGGCCTACACCCCAGTTCTTGTATGCATAAATAAATCTTTTAAAAAATTAACTTAGAAATATCATTACGAACTCATGATTTCTCAAAATGTATTTCCTAATTCTATCTATTGAAAGGGTTTAGAAGCAATAAACATCCAGTAGCAATTAGCATAAAGGCATCTGGACTTTGGTTTCTAAATATCACTCTTAATAAAAGCAATAAGAATTTCTCAAAGAAAGAGCAGAATCCAAGTCTGGGATAGAAAAAGTAGTGGCCAAGTCTGGGATAGGAAAAGTATACAACGAGGTATGTTGATTTGAAAGCAAGAAAACATTCACTAAAAGAACAACAAAGTCGTATCAATAAGACAAAACAATTAAATTTTAGGGCTTCTGATCAGATCTGGAAAAAGATTACCATCAAAAGGAAAAGTTTTGGTGATGATATCAACTTTTTATTTTTGTTTTTGTTTCGTCTCCCATTGGAGGCACGTTCCTAAAGACATCTCTGCAGTTAATGCCCAAAAGTGTATTGTCTGTTTTATTATATTTATTTAATGGTTTCAAGTCTTATATCCAAGTCTTAAATCCATTTTGAGTTAATTTGTGAATGGTGTTATATAATGATCTAGCTTTTTAAAAGTTTTTTATTTTTTATTTTTTTTGCATGTAGCTAATGAGATTTCTTAGTAATCTGCTGTGGAGGTGTTCCTTTCTCCATTGTACAATATGGGCACCTTTGGCATAAATTAATTGTACATATACATGTGGATTTATGTTTGGATTCTCAATTCTATTCCATTGGTCTATGTCTATTCTTATTTATATACCATACTCTTTTGAATTACTATCAATTCATAATATAGCTAGAAGACTGGGGGTTTGACCCCCATTTTTCTCATTTTTTTTCTTGAGGACTGCTTTGGTTATTCAGACTCTTTGTGGGACCATGTAAATTTTAGAACAGTTTACCCTATTAGTTTGTAGAATGTCTTTGGGATTTTGATAGGGATTTCATTGATCTGCTAATTGCTTTGGGTAGTATCCATTTTAATAATGCATAAACTAAAAAGCTATTTTATAGTGAAAGAAATCACCACCAAATCTCCATTCACTACTGAATGGAGAAGATATTTAACATCATATGTCTAACTAGCAATTAATATCCAAAATATATAAACAACTTGTACAACTCAACAACAGCAACAAAAACAGACAGCACTCACAAATAAAGTAGTGTGTAAATCTTTTCTTTCACCCCTGAGTACTTATTACTGAGGAATGCAGGTTAAGAACAATTCTATGAGGAAACAATCAGACAAATCCAGAACATGAGATCATGTTCTAAAAGACAATCAGCCTGATCTGTTCAAAAAACATCTTAAGTAGAAGGAGGTAAAGGAGAGATTGAACAAATGAGATAACTAATGTGGTGTATGAAACTCAATTAGATTCAGTTGAACAAAACCATCTCTAAAATATATATGGGAGATAATTAGAAAATTTTGAGTATAAACTGAATAGGTGACATTTAGAAATTGTGTCAGTTTTTACAAAATGTCAGTTTTCTTAAGCATGATTATGATATGGCTTTAGCAGTAAGAAGAATGTCTTTATTCTTAGAAGTTACATGCCAAATATTTAGGGCTGATATATCATAAGTCTGCTATCAACTTCCAAAATATATATATATATACATATATATGTACATTATTAAAAATTGTAATATGCTAACAATTGTTTAATATATGTCATGTTAGTAATTATTGAATTTATATGTGTATGGAATATATACTTATTGTCAGTCTTTCAAGTAATCTGTGTTTGAAATTTTTCATTAAAAATTATGAAGTATTTATAGTTAAAAGAAATACTCAGCTACACATGTTCCTCCTCCAAATTAGTTATTCAAAACTATCCAATTCTCAAAAGATACAGTTTCAGTATAGAATTTAGTAAAGCAACTTCCATACATAACAGTGAATGACCAAGAGAGGGTCTTCTAGGAGGAAAGTCAGGAAAATTAGTGTCAGCCAGCATGTTAGAACAAGATGAGTGAGGAGGAGGAGAGGATTAGGAGAAGCATAAATCCTAAACCACATAACTAGAAGAAAAGAATAGTCTGTTTCCAGTTATCCCCATGTTTCAAAATAAAGATCTTTAAACTGAAATGATTGAAGATTTCAGTTTATTTTATTACAGTTGGCTAGAATTTTCTAGAAGAGAAATCAGTTATGTATGAGCATCTATATAAACATGCTGTGAGTAGGATACCTAGCACATTGAAGACCAAATGGCACTTCAAACTAAATCTGACTCCATTTTCTAGAAAACTGGCACCACCTACTGGCCGGGCAAAGGCAAAATTCATGGACCTGGCCTTCAGTCTCATTCATGAGTCAAGGAAATCATCCCATACTGCAAAATTTTCAGGGTTCATTAATGTGACTGGAAAGAAGTCAGGGCACATTCTATGGATGTGTATCACTTGAGCAAAGGAGGGAAATAACCTCTGATTCCTTTTCCTTAAAATTCCATATGAGTTACTCAGAATGCTTGTTTTTAGCAGGAAATGGAAAATGCTGGCCAACCTGTTAGGGTAATAAGACCAGAGTAAATCACCCTTTTACCATCATATCCCTCCATTCCCCACTCCCCATTATCAACTGAGTAAGATTCTAACTTATCTCTGCTTTCAAACTTGCTCTGCTTGTGCAGAAACATCCAATTATTTGGTGGAAAGTTCAACAGAGTAATAAATTTGCTATGACACCAAAGAGGAGATAACCAAGATTTCAAGCTCTCAGTCAATCTCAGTGTAACCACAGACCAAAAAGGGTTAGGTGAACAGAAAAGTCACTCTAAACAGATGCAGATTTGGGCTCAGATTACTCAGATTCCTCTCTGGTTTTTTACCCTCACTGGCTGCACTAAACCCAGGGAGTTTAAGCAGCTTTTTTGTTATTTTCTTCCCTTCTCTTAAGCGCTATATTGGTTCTTTCTTGACTTCCTATGAGCAACAATATGATCCCAAAGGGGAAAAAAAAACAGCCCAACTCTGTTATGGGCTGAATTCAACGCCCCCCCCTCCCATTTATGTTATAGTCCTACCCCCTCTATCTCTGAATGTGACCACATTTGAAGATAAAAACTTTAAAGGTCATTAGAGTAGGCCCTTACTTGATATGACTGGTGTCCTTAAAAGAAAAGCAGATTAAGACACAAACACACATAGAAGAGAGTCTGAAAACACAGGAAGATGGTCATTTGCAAGCCCAGAGAAAGTCCTCCAGAAGAAAACGACCTTGCTGACATCCTGATCTCAGACTTCTGGCCTCCAGAATGTGTGGCAGGCCTACTAAACTAATAAATACCCACCTTTTTACATAGTGGGGTTTTTTTTTAAGATTTATTTATGCATACAAGCTGGGGTGCAGGCCAGAGGTGTGGGGTGGTGAGAGGATTCACCAGAGACAGAGTGGGGAGCAGAACAGGCAGTCAACTGAAGTACACTGCTAAGGAGAGCAGCGGGCAAGGCAGGAGAGGTCTGCAGCGCCATGTGGGAATCTCCCTGGCTGTGGATCTAACTCGTGCTGCAGTGGCTCTGGATAACTTCATAGTGCTGTGACTTAACCTGTTGCGCCACCAGGGAGGCCTCGACAGTGGGTTTTAAACAGTGGAGAGGAAAGCAAGCAAGAGGAGATGACAAGAAATGATCCAAAAGAAGTATGCCATGGAAAGAGTTTTAAATGTCTTCATCACTACCACCAAGCTCCAACTACTATGGCTCATGATAGGTTTCTGCAGACTCCATTATATCTTTGATCCACATCATTCCTTTTTCTTGGAGCTGAAATGAAGTTGCTAAGCATTGAGTTTCATCTGGAAGTTAGATTATGTGGGCAGCAATTCCGGTTTATTGCCCTTCACAAATCAAGTAGCAATAAATCATATGTTGCTAAACAATATATAGGATTATGAACATGGAAGATCTCCTTTTCTCTTAAGTTAATTGTATTTATTTCCTCTTTCTTCATTGCAAAGATAAAATCTTTTTAATGCAAAAGGTGCAAAATATAAAGAAAAGTATCTAAATAATCTGTAATTCCCACACAGAGACAGCTATTTACTGTTTTAATGTATTCCATTAAAATGGAAAAAATGTTTCAAGTCATTTTTCTATGCATGTTTACCCAAATTAGATCCATATACAGTGTTTCATATTTTGCTTTTTAGCATATTGATAAAAATGTTCTTGTTTCAGGATATAACACTCATCAACATATACTCCCCAAATGAAGGCGCACCAAAATACATCAGACAATTATTATCATCCCTGAAAACAGACATTAAAGAAAATACATACATAGTAGGAGACTTCAACACCCCACTTTCTCTATTGGACAGATCAAGAAGACAAAAAGTAACCAAGGGCATTAAAGCTCTAAATAATGACCTACACCACATGGGATTTACAGATATCTATCGATCACTTCACCCCCGAAAAATTGAATACACATTTTTCTCAAGTGCACACAGAACATACTCCAGGATCAATCACATATTAGGCCACCAAACAAACCTCAACAGATACACTAAGGTCAAAATCGTACCAGCCTTCTTCTCCGATCATAAAGGAGTCAAACTGGAAATAAACCATAAAAAGAAAAAAAGAAACCTTCTTACCTCATGGAGACTGAAACCCACATTACTGGAAAACCAATGGATCAACGACGAGATCAAAGAAGATATTAAAAAATATCTAGAACTGAATGACAACGAGGACACAACTTTCCAGAACGTCTGGAACACAGCAAAAGCAGTAATAAGAGGAAAATATATAGCATTACAAGCTCACATCAAGAAACAGCCCAAAGAAACAATTTAATCACACATCTCAAAGAACTAGAAAATGAACAACAAAAAACCCCAAAAGACAGTTTAAGAAAGGAAATAATAAAAATCAAAGCAGAAATAAAAAAAATGGAAATAAAAAAAAAAACAATCCAGAAGATCAACAAAATCAAAAGCTGGTTCTTTGAAAAATTAAACAAAATAGACAAACCACTAGCCAGACTTATAAAGAAAAAACGAGAGAAAAACAAATAAAGCGGATCATAAATGAAAAAGGACAAATCACAACAGACACAGCAGAAATAAAAAAAATAATCAGAGATTACTATAAACAGCTATACGGAAACAAGTACAACAACCTAGAGGATATGGACAAATTCCTAGAATATACAATCACCCAAAACTAGACAAAGAAGATATAGAACACCTAAACAGACCAATCACAGCAGTGAAATTGAAACAGTAATTAAAAACCTCCCCCAAAACAAAAGTCCAGGACCAGATGGTTTCACAAATGAATTCTACCAAACATTCAAAAACGAAATAGTCCCTATATTACACAAACTCTTTCAAAAAATCGAGAAGGAAGGAGTACTACCAAACACACTGTATGAAGCAAATATTACTCTAATACCAAAACCAGACAAAGACAATACAAAAAAAGAAAACTACAGACCAATCTCCCTAATGAATACTGATGCAAAAATATTTAACAAAATCTTGGCCAGTAGGATCCAACAATGCATCCAAAAGATAATACACCACGACCAAGTGGGATTTATCCCAGGGACACAAGGATGATTCAACATCCGAAAATCAATCAATGTAATCCAACACATCAATAAAAAGAAAAATAAAGACCATATGAACATAGCAATAGACACTGAGAAAGCATTTGACAAAGTGCAACACCCATTTATGATAAAAGCCCTTGAAATCCTTGGGCTAGAAGGAAAATACCTCAACATAATGAAAGTCATATACGACAAACCCACGGCCAATATTATTCTTAACAGTGAGAAGCTGAAGGCCTTTCCCCTAAGATCAGGAACAAGGCAAGGATGTCCACTCTCACCATTACTTTTCAATATAATACTGGAAGTCCTAGCCAGAGAATTTAGACAAGAGAAAGACATTCAAGGGATCCAAATAGGAAAAGAAGAAATTAAACTGTCTCTATTTGCAGACAATATGATAATATATATACAAAACCCTAAAAACTCCATAGGAAAACTACTCAAAATTATAGACCAGTAAAGTAGCAGGGTACAAAATCAATGCACAAAAGTCAGTAGCATTCCTCTAAGTAAACACCCAATCTGAAGAAGAAGAAATTAAGAGATCCATCCCCTTCAAAACTGAAACCAAAAAAATAAAATATCTGGGAATAAATCTAACAAAAGACATAAAGGACTTATACAAAGAAAACTATAAAACACTGTTGAAAGAAACAGAAGACACAAGAAGATGGAAAGGCATCCCTTGCTCATGGATTGGAAGGAATAACATTATCAAAATGGCAATCCTACCGAAAGCAATTTACAGATTCAACGCTATTCCAATAAAAATCTCAATGACATTCTTCAAAGAAATAGATCAACTACTGATGAAATTCATATGGAAGAACAAAAAACCATGCATAGCTAAAGCCCTCCTAACTAAAAAGAAAGAAAACGGAGGAATTTCACTCCCTGATTTCAAATTATACTACAGAGCCATAATAATTAAAACAGCATGGTACTGGAACAAAAAACAGACAGAAACACCAATGGAACCGAATAGAATACCCAGAATTAAAGCCGCATATCTATGAACAACTAATCTTTGACAAAGGAGCAAAGAAAATACAGTGGAACAAGGACAGTCTATGCAATAAACGGTGCTGGGAAAACTGGACAGTCACATGCAAAAAAATGAAGCTGGACTACTACCTCACACCCCACACAAAAGTCAACTCAAAATGGATAAAAGACCTGGATGTAAGATCTGAAACCATAAAATTTATAGAAGAAAATATAGGCAAAACTCTACACGACATACATCTCAGCAAAATCTTGAAAGACACATCACCCAAAGCGAAGGAAGTGAAGGACAAGCTAAACAGGTGGGATTACATTAAAATAAAAAGTTTCTGTACAGCAAAAGAGACATTAACCAAAACTAACAGACACCCTACCAACTGGGAAAAGATCTTTGCACACGATACATCCGATAAAGGACTGATAACAAAAACTTACAAGGAACACACACAACTCAACAAAAACAAAGCCAATAACCCAGTCAAAAAATGGGCAGAAGGGCTAAAAAGACACTTCTCCAAAGAAGAAAAGCAAATGGCCAACAGGTACATGAAAAAATGTTCAACATCACTTACAATCAAGGAAATGCAAATCAAAACCACTATGAGATACCACTTCACACCTGTGAGGATGGCACACATTAAAAATACAGGCAACAACAAATGCTGGAAAGGATGTGGAGAAAAAGGAACTCTTCTACACTGCTGGTGGGAATGCAAACTGGTCAATCACTATGGAAAGCTGTATGGCAATTCCTCAAATGCTAAACATGGAGCTTCCATACGACCCAGCAATACCACTTTTGGGAATCTACCCAAAGGACACAAAAACACTAATCCGAAAGGATACATGCACCCGTATGTTCACTGTGGCACTGTTCACAATAGCAAAGGTATGGAAGCAACCCAGATGTCCAAAAATAGATGATTGGATCAAGAAGATGTGGTACATA